>SPJY01001239.1:1086083-1113495 GCA_005191435.1 Raddia distichophylla
GATGTTGAAAGAGGAAAGCATACGAGGAGAGAGTGGACCCTGACAGGTTATGGTTTAGGGTTGACCATGTCCCCTCGGTTTAGAGAAAGGTGGGGGGACATAGGTCTAACAGTGGGATTAGCATCAACAATTTAATGTATATTCGTAAGAAAGGAATTCACGTAAAGAAAAATTACCAGATGGACGTTAAAAAATTTGATGCTGATTAGACAAGCAGTTTGAATGATTAACACTCTTACCTTCGGATGTTTCATTTTTGTGGGAGGTAACCCTATATCATGGAGAGGGTAGTGTTGGACTTAGTGATCGTGCTGCTAGTGCGATCCTATTCTAAAGGGAGCCGTTGCTCCACCTCAGCCGCGCCCTGATCGGGGGCGCTCAAACCAACCGATGGTTTCGGCCCCCCTACCCAGCGCTATATAAAAGAGGAGGTGCCGGCGCCCACTGTTAGCCAACGCTACGTGAGCCTCGCCCCTCCCGATATCCCTCTCCGATCCGGTTTTTTAGCGCTAGGGTTTGGGAAGGCCGTTGCCGACTGGAGCTCGACGCCGGCAACTGCACGGCATCTCGACTCTCTCTGCACTGGAGCTCGCCGGCGAGGACGTCACTGCTACCGTCTCCCTGCGACCGCTACGGTTTCTCTGCACCGACTCGCCGTCAAGCAGGCCCCTACGGCCTAATCTCCTTTTACTCCTAATGGCGTCATCAAGTTCTTGTAAGTAACCCCCTAATGCTTAGATTAAGTGGTTCGGTGTTAGGCTAATTTCGTTCCTAATTGCTTCCGCATGAGTAATTAGATCTAACAGGTAGAAGCAAGATGTGGTGGCATGATCTATTGCAGAGGCAGAGTATCGAGCAATGACATTGATTTTTGATGTGATGGTCTAGGTGAAAAAGCTTATTATCAATGCTTTGAGTTGCAAGAAGTGGTCTATTATCAATACCGTCATACTGACCCAATCACCCAAGCAAAAGTTGCTTTCTTTAGAAAATAATCAGCATTAGTAAGGTCAAGCCAGCACGATGTGCAGGGAGGGAGAGCAATCTGCAGAAGAAACATCACATGCGAATTGCCTAATGGGCCTTTGACGAAACACAAAACGATGGCCTTCGTTCAGGACGACTTCTTTTTAAGCAAAGAAGAGGACTATTTTGGGTGAGAGGCCCGAGGCCCACTGGGCAAGGAGTCCTCAAGTGGCTCAAATAAAGCCCAAATTACGTATCTAAGCAAAGACAGTCCTGGCCTTGGGCTTTGGGCTCTCCCCGCCTAGGTGCGTTCATGTGCTCGACCCAGCAGGTTAGGCTGGGTTAGATGGATTCTCATACAAATGGTTAGTGGGTAGTCTAATTCCGGTTTGGGTTGGTTTACATGTAGGACTGGGAAAAAGAGGGGATTCGATGATTTGCCATTCTCAACATTGGTTCTCGCTAAAATACCATTTTGATCCACTGTCATACACACAGATGGTCTCACGTGTCATACATACAGAGTGGCATACTTAGCGAGAACCAATGTTGAGAGTGGCAAATCGTCATTTTTTCCGAGAAAAAGATGACGGCTCGGCTCGGGTTTGGACAGGCTTGGTTCGAATTGGAGGTGGAAACAAGCTCGAGCCGAGATAGTTTATATGACTCAGTTCTACAAACAAGTTGCTCAGCTCAGTCCTCGAGCCACTCGGCGAGCCAAATCAGCTCGATAGGCCTGACACACGCAACAAGTAGCCCAATTTTTCAGCCCATTAGCAACAAGTCCAGGTGGAGGTGGGAGGTGGCCCATCAATAATGAACGTGCTAGCTTGTGGGTGTATGTGATGAGAGAGGAAAAGAGCCGAGTGCAGGGAGGGCTCTCAGGAAGAATTTAAAAACATTAAATGGGCCTTTTGTAAAATTGCATACAAGGGAGAAAGTATCACTATCTGAAAAAGGGCATTTAGTTCCGGTTGGCAACTGACTTTAGTCCCGATTGCCAAATCAGGATAGTCCCGATTTCCCAATCGGGACACAATCCCTACCCACGATATAAAAGATATCTAAAAAGTATGGCAAACACAAGACTCGAACCCAAAACCTCCTGCCACCACGGGACTCCCCAATCACCCTTCTAACCAACCCATCCAGGCACACGTATTTACTACACTAGGATCGATATGCGAGTCCTTTTAAAGTATATATGCTGGAACGAGGCTTTAGTCTCGGTTACGAACCGGGACTAAAGACTTGCCTTCAGTCCCGGACTAATGTGTGTCTGTGCTAGCTGGCATGCCCGTCTGCCAATGCTGGTATGAGCCGGGACTAATGTGGGCAAAAGAATGTGCTTTTGGCCTGGTAGACTAGTAGCCATGAACCGGGATTGCTGTCACTATCAGTCCGGATTCGTGGCTGATGGACCGGTATGAAATGTCGTTCCCTAACAGTGCGTGATGTTAAATCATAAATCTAGACGTGATATATCATTAATGGTCCCCAAGGTACCTGTAGCCATGGAAAATAACTATAGAGATGACATGGACGCATGCACTATTTCTCTTCTGTTGATCGTTTTTTGTCATGATTACACATGGGGTATCTGTGTCTCCTTAACCACGAGTTGATGACGCATGGCCAGCCATGGCTTTGGCTAGCTTCGATGCTCCAACTCCAACATGAGCTGTGCCACTGCCAGGCACATCATCCTGGGAGCAGGTCCAACTGATCCACTCATATATACGCAAGCATGCGCTATTGCCTATTGGCCGGTATAGTACCTAGTCATTCATTCATGCAGCAGCTAGCTAGCTAGCCAGTGACCTGTGTGGCCGTGTGAGTGACGACTGTGTGAGCGTTGTGACGAGAGAAGGCCATGGATCGAGCAGAAATGTACGTAGCTACTACATACGTCATACGTGGCCGCCGGCCATGGAGCTAGCTAGATATCGGAGGCATGCATGCAGCTGCTGGTTGCACTACCAGAGAAAGGGCCTTTAGTCCCGGTTGGCAACTGACTTTAGTCCTGATTGTCAAATCGGGACAACTTCTAGTGGCTGAAGGTCAGGCCTTTAGTCCGGTTTTTTCAATCGAGACACAAACGTTAACATGGTTTAGAAAACATCTAAAAAATATGGCAAACTCAAGATAGCTAGATATCGGAGGCATGCACATGTAACACGAACCGGGACTAATTTGTGCCCGTGCTAGCTGGCATGTACCTGTCTGCCAAAGCGCTCTTCTATCACGGTTTGTGACATAAACCAAGACTAATGGGGACGAGAAATCGTGCTTTTGGTCTAGTAGCTATGAACCGGCGGGACTGATGCTACTATCAATCCAGGTTTGTGGTTAATCGGGACTGATGTGTCGATATAGAAGGCCCGTTCCCTAGCTAGTAGTGCTGCAGGTGCTTGGGCGCACGTTCTTGGAGGCGATCGACGCATCACGTACATGTAAACGTACTAGATATGTCTGCGCGCCCGCGGCGCGCCCGTGCACGCACGCGCGAGAAAACGCGGCCAGGTGCGCGCGCGCGAGAAAACGCTGCGAAGCGAGCGGGTCGCGGGCAGCCAACGCAAGCGAGGCACGCGGCGAGGAGGGAAGCGAGGCGAGGCGAGCGAGCCAGCGCCGAGCGCTGCGCGGGGAGGGAAGCGAGGCGAGGCCTGTGATGTGGCATGCGGCTGCAGTGTACTGTGTGCATGCAGTGAGTAGCAGCTGCAAATTTCCATATGTTTAATTCACGTGGTCCATATATCGGAGGGAGACATGTGTAAACGGGCCAGGTTAATTTATAATTAATTGAAGCCTAGAAAGCAATTTTAAAATACCCTGTTATAATTGAGGCGGTTGTACGTATAAAAATGCCTCTCGTCGCTGCCCTTCCAGGCAGAGGGCCTGCAGACGGAACGGATAATGTCCAAACAACTGACCGACCGATACAACGTGGATAGTGATATGGATAATCATGTGTATATCTAGACGTTTTTATAGATACATGTGGACGATATATATATTAATATATAGTGGACATTTGGCACTGAATACAGATATAGATGCAAATAGTATCTAGATATATATTAATGGGATAGTGTTGATATATAGTATTTGAAGAAAAATATGGATTTGTATCCAACAGATACGGTCTTAGCTCAAGTTTCTAGCTGTTGTCCATCATGGTTTGTGCCATGTTTCATGTCAATACTCAATCGACATGTGCTGACTCGTTGTAGATCTTTATTTGTAAAATTGTTTTCTTTACATTGGTTAGCAGTATGTGGTGCTATACCGCCTCTTCACCGATGAAACAACTGATATTTTTTATGGCATGCTTTCATATATTATATGTGTAGTTTAAATGCCTGATGCTTCTTTCCTAGTTTATATGTTTGTGTATTATTTGAGACTCCGACCAATATATGAAATTTTACTATTTGTATCTGTAATTGGACTCTCTTAGAGGCCTTGTTCTTTTAGGCTGAAAGTAGCTAAAAATTTCAATCTAAAAAAGTTGTGGCCCCTTGAGATCGATAGCCCTGGGGGGGGGGGGGGGCCACTCGAGATCCCTTAGCAACGCGACCCCGGGGGGGGGGGGGTCCAAAAAATTATTAAAAATATTTTAAAACCTCTAAGAAAAACAATTTAAAATGTCACAAAAATAATTACAAAGCGCCACATCATTTGACTTATAAAAAAATAATTACCTAGATCTTAATTCAACTTAATTTAATCTAAATTGTAAAGAAGAAGGCGTTGGTCCTGAAACAGGGACTCCATATATGATCGTTTTTTTTAGAGCCATATGATCGAGTTGCATGCCTACATACATGTACGTACGCGTGTATGTTAGACAATATATGTAGTCGAGAGCATTGGCGGAGTCAGAAATTTTGAGCTGTCTGAGCATAAGCCTAACTAACACTCTCAGCTTTGTCCATTTTGTGTCATCCGTGCCCAGAGTATTGGGCTATTTTTCTATTTAATTACACAAGGCTCAATAGTTTAGCGGGTTGAGAGCTTCTCTCCTCGTCATCGTCGGCATCCGGAGCGCTAGCATATACATGTATCGATCTGTAGCTACTGGAGGATGTGTGCGTCACACTGTCACACTATAGGAGCCTGTCAGCCACTCAGCCTTGTGCATGCATACATGCATGCCACTGTGGGAACTAAATGCACGGCGTACCAGCAGCGTACGTAGAACACGGCATTAGTTCAATGGGAACAAAAAAGTAGCTAGTTTAGACCACTCGGGTATAAATGAAAGGGCGCCAATATGCTGCAGATCGACCGCATGCATGCATGCATGAAGATACCTCGGGCGCCCTGATCCAGTTCCTGTCCTGGTTATACTGTACAAGCATAAAAAAAACATGATATATCAACCATTTATTGGTAGCCATCATGGCCTTTGGCTAGAACTAATTTATAAGGGGTATGTTTGGTTGGTTGAACGGGCTATACGAATCCATACATCATATGGTTCGGACGTTTAGTTGGTGAGATGAGATAACACAATTCCTCATCCATATGTTTGATTGGTGGGCCTCTGCAAAGTTGCCATGGCGGTGAAGCGGCAGAGCTGGTGGCTGCCCTCCTTCTTTCTGGTGAAGAGGGTCAGAACGATTCCACTAGTGGTGGCATCACGTGATGTAGCGTGGCGACGGCCGCTACGTTTCGACATGCGTGGCGGAGGCCGAATCAGGTGGCATGACGACAGTTGTCGCAAACGTGCTTTGTAGGCCGTCAAGAGTGGCGCTGTCGAGGCCAGCTCCGGTGGCATGGAGGTTGGACCTAGCGCAATGTTGCCCCCTTCTTCTTCTTCTTTCAATTCTTCTTCTTTGTCTCTCCACTTCCATTGAGTTCGTGGTGGTTGTGTGGTGGTACAGCGGAGGGGAAGCCGGGTCCGGCGATGGGATTTTAGGATTCGACGGCACTGCATTGGGACAATTCTAGAGGCATGTGGTTGACAGCGGCTCTAGGAGGTTGGATCTTGGGATGTGTTCCTCTAGGTAGAAGCCCACCTATGTGGCTGTTTGTCAGCAGCCAACGATGGCGATACCCTTGGACACCACTTCCCTCCTTGGAGGCTTCGTCATGGAGACCACTTGGGCGAAAGCTCTGCTAGTTCAGTCTGGTGATGACAACGCGTGTCGGTCCCGTCCCCCTCCCTGGAGGCATCATTGCAGGTATTCCCTGAGGCCTCCTAGTTGGCAAGTAGGGGAAAAGCACTAGTAGGAGACTGTCCTAGCTTGTGTAGCACGGTTAAAGTGGTGTCGTGGCCCTCCTCTCTTGTGGCAGCGACACCCATCCTTCTTCGGGCTGCCTACGACAGTGGCAGCGTCCTTGTCATGAGCTGTGTGCAGCTTTCGTCGTCGTTCCTCGGCCTCTTCAGCGGTGGCGACGCTTCTTCTTCCATGCATGGCAGCGTGCTCGCCTCGTTTTTCACCTCCTACCACGTCGGTGGATCGCCCTCCAGGTGACTGGTGACAATGTTGGCAGGTCGTGGCCAGCGGTGGTTAGCGGTTGTAGGTTTGTGTGTGTTTGTTGGTCGGTATGCATTGTGGTGTCGTGGGGTTTCTTGTTCTTCTGTAGGTTTGGAGTCCGACCTTTGGCCCTGGTAACAACGGCCGCGCTGCAATTGTATCCCCGTTCTTTTGTGTGGGGTTTTACTTGTGTTTTTCTTCTACTTAATAAAATAGGATTGGAGTTCTAATGCTCCTTTTTCAAAAAAAAAAATAATTTGTTGGAATGCAAGAGGTCGCTAAGAAACAGCTATGATGTATTTGAGAAGTGGCTTCAAAATGCTAGTGCTAATTAGCCTTGGATAAACGACAAAAAGCAAAGAACAATGTCATAAGCTGAACAGGCCTAATGCTATATCCACTAATTCAATTGCAAGTTGCAACACCAGGGTGTATGCATGCACACACCACACACCAGCAGCTGATCGATCAGTACGTCACTGAATAGTATTAGTTAATCCATCCACACATGATTGATCTCCTTTCTTTTTTTTCTTGAGAAAACGTTTAAACTGCTTATCTTTGGTCCACCTAATCCATTCGTGGTTTTATTAAAGTCTACGTGCCATGCATGAGAGCATTGGATGCTTGCACGGAAAGACAGAACGCTGCGTAGGCAACCGACGGCCATGATTATCACGTATGCACATGGCCCACATGATATCCATGAGAATGCGATAGAGGGATTGCTGGCTTGCTGCCCACATGATATCCATAGGGCCGTATTCTTTTTGACTTAAGTTAAATTTAATTGAACTAAAATTTAGTTTGTTGTTTTTAAGGACCAAGCAAATAGTGTTTTGTAGTTATTTTGTGGAATTTTAAATGGTTTTTTTGTAAAGTTTGTAATAATAAATTTTTGTTTTAACTTTCTAAGGTTTCTCGAGGGGCCATGATTTTTCAGATTAAAATTTTCAGCTACTTTCAGTGAAAAAACAAGGCTTAAATTTTCAGAGGTTCAAAGGGTAGTTAAAAAAAATCCGGATTTTCTTTTTGTGTTTGCTAGGGCTAATTTGGGACGTCTGCGGAAATTCAGAATATTTACGTGAACGTCTTTTTTACTGTAAAAAAAAGTAAGTGGCTGAATGAAGTAGTGCCAAACTGGCGAGACGTATTTCATTCTGATCAACTCTAATAAGATATTGTGTACTGATGAGTCTTTTCATTAATCTCGTCTTGGATGCTAGGTTGATCAGACACGCACGACCACAAACCGGATGTCCGTATTAAGGCCTTGTTCTTTCCAGAAAGTTGCTAAAAATTTTAATATAATAAAATGTTTTAGAAAATCTAAAAATTTATTAAAAAATATTTTAGAAACAAGAAAAACTATTTAAAACAAAAAAAGACTATAACCACATCATTTTGTTTATAAAAAATAATAAATTTTTAATTTGATTTAATCTGAAAAATAAAAAAAAAGGACTAAGTCGTCATGTTACATGTGAGCAACCTTTACGACAAAACAGACGTATCATTGCAAGCAAGCAGTTATATACAAATACTAATAAGCAAATGCGTTCAATCCAGCACATTACAGTGATGTATATTACAATCGAATGCATGGCGATATAATTTATTTAAACAAATGCATTCTCAATCAACACATATGCCACGGGCGGGAACAAGAATTCAAACTGGCCATTCAGATTTCAGTAGTTGGAGCTAGCTAGCTAGCATCAGGCACATAAGCACAAAATTGATTAACACATAATATCCGTGTGAGGGTTTGGAGCTCGCCTACCATGTGTTGGTGAAGAGCTACCACGAGTGGATTGAGGGCTAGGGACGAAAGAGTCCCGACTTCTCTGTGTGAGAAGTTTCCTCAACGGAGACGTAGGTGTTCATGTGTTGAGCACCGAACTTCGGTAAACAACTCGGTTTGCGTCTCCTCGCCTCATTCATTTACTTTCGCTCATTGAATTGACTGCTTGCATGTGAGCGCCATCGAGCCTCCTAGTAGTCGCTTGTGCTTAATAGTTATCGCTTGCGAAACTAGACTCAAAATCCGTCGATAGCTTGGATTCCCAATTTGACTAACAAAGCAAGCAAATCAAAAGAATTAAAATTGAAAAGAGTCGATTCACCCCCCCTCTCGGCCTAGGATCCTTACACTTAGGTTAAATTTAATTGAACTAAAATTTAGTTTGTTATTTTTACGGACCAAACAAATAGTGTTTTGTAGTTATTTCGTGGAATTTTAAATGGTTATTTATAAATTTTAATAAATTTTTTAATTTTTTTAACTTTCTAAGGTTTCTCGAGGGGCCATGATTTTTCATATTAAAATTTTCAGCTACTTTCAGCGAAAAACAAGGCTTAAATTTTCAGAGGTTCAAAGGGCAGTTAAAAAAAAAATCCGAATTTTCTTTTTGTGTATGCTAGGGCTAATTTGGGACGTCTGCGAAAATTTGGAATATTTACGTGAACGTCTTTTTTACTGTAAAAAAAGTAAGTGGCTGAATGAAGTAGTGCCAAACTGGCGAGACGTATTTCATTCTGATCAACTCCAATAAGATATTGTGTACTGACGAGTCTTTTCATTAATCTCATCTTGGATGCTAGGTTGATCAGACACGCATGATCACAAACCGGATGTCCGTATTAAGGCTATGTTCTTTCCAGAAAGTTGCTAAAAATTTTAGTATAATAATATATTTTGGAAAATCTTAAAAAATATAAAAAAAAATTTTAGAAGCGTACAAAAAACTATTTAAAACTAAAAATGACTATAGCTACATCATTTGGTCTATAAAAAATAGTAAGTTTTAATTTAATATAATCTGGAAAGAAAAAAAAAGGACTAAGTCGTCATGTTACATGTGAGCTACCTTTACACAAAACAGACGTATCGTTGCAAGCAAGCAGTTATATACAAATACTAATAAGCAAATGCGTTCAATCCAGCACATTATAGTGATATATATTAGAATCGATCGAATACATGGCAATATAATTTATTTAAACAAATGCATTCTCAATCAACACAGATGCCACGGGCGGGAACAAGAATTCAAACTGGCCGTTCAGATTTCAGTAGTTGGAGCTAGCTAGCTAGCATCAGGCACATAAGCACAAAATTGATTAACACATAATATCATTCACCTAACATGCATGGTCTGAGATTTGCCACTTGATTCTTAGCCACATTTTCTTCAGTTTTTAATTGATACTTTGAGAGCAAGCATTGCAACGGCCCTGATGACTGGAACCTGGACAGAGATATAAATATGGCCCATTTTTTTCTTAATGATCGTAATTCACACACCATAAATGTGATGGAGTTGATGAGAAGGGCATCCAAAGCATAGGTGATTAGAGAGGGCATTAGAAAGGCTAAGCAGCTAGTATAATACAGCAATGAATAATTGGAACCCTTGATTTGGAGGCAACAGAGCCCATGTGGCATCATGAGGCTTTGTTGTCGCCAGCCAACGAGCGCCCGCGCTGGGCCGGGCCCAACAAGGCGATCTGGGTCCCCACCTCACCTTCCCTTCTAATCCAAGCCACGAAGCCAGTGGCACTGCTTGTAATTCGCCCACAATTGGAGGGCGTTTTCCCCTTCTCCCAAACGGACACCTTGTCGTTTCCTACAGAGAGAGAGAGAAAATATATTAGTATTAGGCATGAGCAGCTTGCTTCATTGCAATTTTTCTGTGTGACTATCGCTAATAAGCTCCCCACAAAAATAGTCTTAGATTGAATAAGCCAAATAGGTCAAGACTATGTAATTCACTTGTTAATAGCGCTACATCATGTATAGACCATGTGTCTGTCTTTATTCGGAAAACCGTACGTTGTTGCGTCTACGTAAATTCTACTCCCAATAAATCCATCAATTGTAGCCAACAAAAAAAAATACAGGTGGTATATAGGAGTAGTAACCTACCAGCTTCACCTTGTCATGCTGGCAACACAAACTAAACCAACCATTAATTTAATCCACAAGGGAAAAAAACAGATTTGTATGGTACTCAGGTCAAGCTCAAATGGTTGTGTTAATAGCCTTTTTTTCCTTCCTTTTCTAGTGTTCTTGATGTTTTATTTTTGATGAAGAACTTTTTCCCCCCTCTCTGTGCTCTTTTGTTCCTGCCCATAGATATCTATGGAAGCAAAAAAGCAAATGGCTCACATACCTGGCAGCTTCTGCAACCAACCAACTGCTGCTGCTCCAACCTGTTGATGTGCCCAGGTCCTGGCCATGCTGCTACAAGCAAGCTGCGTCTCCGTTCCACTTGCCTCTCTTTTGTGCTACCCCTACCACCACACACCTGTGAGTTGTGCATGCAATGCATGCGATCCTCGGTTTGGTTCGATATTCAGTTTAGTTTGGTTGAGTAAAAAATTAAAGTTATTTAAAAAGAGACACGAAAAGGTTAAAAAATATTTCAATTTTATTTTAAAAAGTGGCAAAAAAGTTAATTTTTTTTTTTGAGATCTTCAAGAAAAACTATACAAAATATAAAAAAATTGTTACAAAATATTATACATTGAATTGTCCATATAAAAATATTAAATTCGATTCAACCGAACAAAATCAAATCAAACCACCGATTTAAAAAAAAAGGGTCATGTGCTTGTGCCTCTTTGCCTCCTTCATTCTTCCCTTCCCTTCTTCCCCTGTTTTATTCCATTCCCCCTCACACCATCATTGCCACCCCTACTTTGCCCGCACTGCACTGCAGGCTGCAGTTTTGCTTGCATTTGCTCCCCTGGTCTCCCGTCTCTTTTGCCTCACACAACAAGATCATCATTGGGTTCACCACAGGGCAGCACAGCAGATGCTCATGCCCACACGCGTGAGGATTGGCAATGTTCACGCCTCCCCACATCAGACTCGATCCCAAAGAAGATCCTACCCGGCCAAGCGGCAAGCTGCAAACTGTGTGAGGATAATTTAGATTGGGAACCGATTAGAAAACTTAAACGCCAGCGAAAATTCTTGTGTCAGTCTCTACTTGGATGTTGACCTTGAAGTATTAAGACATCATGTAGAGCATTTTTTTTTTTGCTTTGCTTAGCGCTGGGATCATCTAATTGTTAGCTGAAGGTGAGCATATTTTAAAGAGCGGCTTAGACAACCCGGAATTGGTAATTAGAAGAATGTGCATAGCTTGGTCTTGCTATTTTGAGATACGGTGTCTAAAAGTTAAATCATTTACAAAATATAGTTAAATAAAAGTTATGCAGAACATATATACTCATAACCAGTGTGTATATAGCATCCCATTTTATTTATTTTTATCTGAGAGGGCATCCCATTTTATTTTTTTTCTGAGAGGGCATCCCATTTTGTTAAAAATGATAATCTAATGGCGGAGAAACAATCAAAGATAATTATTTTTTTTAGAGCAATGCTTAAAATCTTCTCCTCGTGGCTTTTTTACGGGCCCACCAGACTGCCAGAGCCAGCGAGAGAAAGTAAATTGGAGTTAACTCCACACAAGCCGTTCATCTTTTTCTCTCTCTAGAGAGACTATTTAACAGCAATGGCGCGACCGTCTCAACCGCTCTCCCTTCTCATCTCCAACTCATCACCGGCCTCTCCTCCTCCCTTGCACTCAACGCCCGCCTCGCTCTGCATCCCCACACGCAAGCCCGAATCTTTCCACGCCCCAGATGAGCTCCCCGGCCGCCGCCGCCGCCGCGGCGGACGTCCTGCCGGCGCTGCCGCCGATCAAGACGGCGGCGACGGCGGCGGCGGCTGCGGCTGCGCCATCGACCGCCGCGCCGGAGGCGAAGCCGGAGGTGGAGGTGGAGGCGGAGGCGGAGGCGGAGGAGGAGCCCACGACGCCGACGTCGGAGGAGAGCAGGCTCCGCCCGCCGGCGGAGTGCCCGCCGGCGCCGCGGAAGCCGGCGTGGGCGGCGGCGACGACGCCCGGCAAGCGGAAGTCGCCGTCCTCGGTGCCGGCGAGGCTGTCCTTCTTCGCCGTTCCGCGCGACCTCTCCGCCGTCTTCCTGTCCCTGCCGCCCAAGAAGCGGATCCGCGCGGGCTGATGGCCGGATCGTCGGCGGCGGCGCCGCCGCTCAGTTGGCAGCAAATCATGGCCCCGTGGCGCCATGGTCGATCTCCCGGTGAATTCTTGGAGTCTTCGTGTTCCTCTGCCTCCCTCTCTCGCCTCCATTTTTTTGGTTTCTTGGTTCCCACGGCCATGGTACAACCTCTCGTGCAAATACCGTGTTGTTTTATTTATTCTTCCTTTGTTTTTTTAGGGGGTTTGTGTGAAAGATAAATTGTAGAATTGGGAAAAGTTCATTGTGTTATTTATAGGGACGAATGGGAAAAGAAGAGTTGTAAGAGAAATTCCCAGAGATCTTGTCAACTATTGACTATATATAGCTCAAAAGTTCTCAAAATCACTTGCTCAAATTCTGTTCTTTCTGCAGCAGAAATGCTTGGTTCTTGTGCCAATTGCCGCTGAAAATCCTAGCACAACAAGAACACCTGTGACAAAATGGCAGGCACTTAGGTGGGCCAAACGCACGAAGAATTTGTCAGGCTTAACTGAATCCTGGCCTGGCATGCCAAGGATGTCGATCTAAGCGCTCATTGTGCTGCGTTGCATCAGATTTGAGAGAATTCTTCCAAACTAAAAGGATTTTGCAGAGTTCTTAAAGCTAATGCCTGATGGACGGATCCATCATCCATGGAGACAGTAGTACTGATCAGAGCTGAAGTGAAGCAAAATTCAACAGGTGGGTGGGTTGGTTGGGGTGTATGTACTTTTGGTTCTTTTTGTCCCTGCACTGCACTGGTGAGAGAGGAAGATGGCTAGGCAGCAGAGAATCTTCTATTCATGAGAGCAACATGACATTTTTTTTCTTCTGTTTCCTCTCCCTCTCCATCTCCTCCTCGTTTATCTCTGTAAAAATCTCTGCTTGTCTGCTTGCTGGTCATGTTCATGCCAGTACACTCTGCTGCCTGAAAGCCCAAATCTGTGAAACACACATGCTGCTGCTATTCAGTTAACTACAGGCTAAGCAACAGCTCAAGCTCAGCTGCTGCTGAAGGCTCCATATGATCAGCCCAGTGGCTCCACATATCACTCTCACACTCACTGTCAGTGGCATATTAATTGTGCAGCAGAAGAGTTCAGATTCATGGCAAGGATGAATGAGAGAAGGAAGGAAGGAGCTGGGCAGTGCTGAAGATCCATGCATGATCCCCTGAGGGGTAGTGGGGGAGAAAGGAGAGGAAGCTGGAAGCTGAAGCATAAAGCTGATGAAGTGTTCTTCCTCTTTCACCTCACATGGGGCTGTTTACAGTTTACACTTGCAGCCTCTGTCCTTGCAGCCTTGCCCTTGCCTCCTCAGGAATAGGTCTCAGGCTCTAGACCATCCTCGTTTTGGCAAGGCCAGTGTGTGTGTGTGTGTGTGTGTGTGAGAGAGAGAGAGAGAGAGAGACCTAGCATTTAGGCCTCCTGCTAATGGTGGGCTTATTGGAGCTGCTGCCTGGTTGCAAGATGGTGAAGGAGGTGGATAGATTCCTGGGGAGACAAGGGGGCATGTGCAGGGGATCGAATCAAAAGCAGTGGGAGGAGGAGGAGGAAGAAGAAGAAGACGCGGTGGAGGCGGCCGGTACGCAAAGAAAAGCAACCGGTATATATATCTCCTACAAACCATGAGCTTTGCTCGATGCTAATCCAAGAAGCACTATCCTGGCTAAATTCATCCAGCTAAATTCAGTGGATTGATGCGTATTATCTTGGGTTGGAAATCTGGATGTTAATTCGCTTGTGTTATGTTATGCCTGGCCGATGTTTTCTTTGCAGTTCAAAAAGAAAATAGGAGTACTTGGGAAACACCTGAACAATTTTTATTTTTTTTGCAAAACCTGATCGTATTACTCTAATAAACTTCATTTTGTCGGAATATTGGGCGGTAATCCCAATTCCCAAGAGCGAATTCGGCAGCAGGGAAAACGTAAAAAGATACGGTGGTTGGAGAGCACATGAAGAGTAGCTGAGTAGGTGAGCTTCTCGTTGGTAACTGGTAAGAGAATCTCTGATAGCAAAGCTAACTGCTAGCAGCCTGGTACTCCCTCTACTTTTTACTCAAAAGCACACCCCCGGTTATAAAATAGTATTCGTTTTAAACTTCTTCTAAATAAAAAGTTTAAAACTGTATACATGGAGAACTTTAAACTATTTAGATTGATAACAAATCATATACATTGATTCGTATTGAAAAGAACTTTCATAATATTATAAATTTTAATGCATTATAAATAAATTTATAAAAGTTTTTTATGTTTAAAGTACTACTTTAGAGATCGTCTCAGTGCTCAAAACAACCATTATTTTATAACGGAGGGAGTATAAAAAATAAACATGTCATCTATAAATGGCATAAAGACAATTAATCTCTTCAATGAACTAGTTATAACATAGTCTTTAAAATTAATATGAATCTATAGATAATACGAAAAGTCTATTTAACAGTCGACTGGATTACCGTGTTTCAGTCGATCTCGATGCCGTTGGATGCGCCGATGTGCGCGTTGTGATTCGCGCACGAGGATCGGGTGGGGATGTTAGCATGCGTTTCAAAAAATCAACTGAAGGCTGTCCAATAGACAGTCCTATATAATAATGTACATATAAAATAAAATCAATTATACACTGGCCGTAAGCTAGTAGCTAGCCTATATTTTTTTTCGTTTTTTCTTTCATGTAAGTAAAATGTTAAGTTGATATTCTTGTAAGTAGCTGATTAAATATTATTGAAAATGATCTGAGCAACATATCGCTCTAATAAACAATTCCCAATAATTAATGAACTACCAACTGCGTGTCTGCACTCTGCACTCTCTGCAGCGGATCATGGCTGCGGCACACTAATCACGATTAAAGAGCGCGATAAATTTCAGAGCGGTGAAGTCAAATGGTAAGTAACTAGGACGGCGCGCACACACACAACACACATGTTGAGTGGTCTTTTACTACTCCTGCTTGCTAACCTAGGATTCTTGGGAAACGAAGTAATGCCTCATCTCTTCTCTGCAGTCTGCACGCATGGAAAGTTGGAAACGTTACAGCAGCAAAATAGAAAACCGGCAATAATCGGTTCACAAGAATTTAGGGGGACCAGTTTTTTTTTTTTATGGAAGACTACTGGCCAGTAATTCCAACCAAAACATTATCCAGAAATTTATCAGCGATAATCGGACAAAAAATATACCGGCAAATATACGCTGAGCTGAAACCATTTTACAACCCTGACCGCTCCTCCTGAATTTTCGAAGGAACGAAACATCTCCTGATCCGTTGCTAAAATATTCAGGTCCTGTTCTACTCATTTTTTATCTTATTAACTTATCTACGTATCTTACTTATATTTCCTAACTTTGAGAGCTATTCAAAGTAGTCTTGAGAGTTGGGTCCACTCAGTTTAACTTGTGCTTTGGAGTTTTTAGACAAGCATTCGAGACATGGAAAAATTGATTTAAAAATGAAATTATTTCAAAATCTAAATAAAATTAAATTAAATAAATAATAAACCAAATAAATCCAATAACGAAAGGAGGACAGGCTCTCACTGAAGCAGTAAATATAGACCAGTAGGAGACGAAGGAATTGGTTGCTGCTCCTGCTTTTTATCTTATTTAACTTATCTACTTATCTTACTTATTTTCTAACTTTGAGAGCTATTCAAAGTAGTCTCGAGAGTTAGATCCGCTCCGTTTAACTTGTGTTTTGGAGCTTTTAGACAAGCATTCAAGACATGGAAAAATTGATTTAAAAATGAAATTATTTCAAAATCTAAATAAAATTACATAAATAAATAAATAAACCAAATAAATCCAATAACGAAAGGAGGACAGGCTCTCACTGAAGCAGTAAATATAGACCAGTAGGAGACGAAGGAATTGGTTGCTGCTCCTGCTGCTGCCTACTACTGCCTCAGTACTACTACTAAAACAGCGTCCTTGTTGGCCGGCCTCTCTGCCTCAGTCCCCTACATTCCTCTTCCCCGATCTGACAGGCGCAATCTCGCCGCTTGGCGCGCACCATTTATCCCTCTCTGACACCGCGTATCACTGCTGGTTTTACCGCAGCTTCAGCTAGCTGCCACATACTGATCGATCGATGTTTAATTGATTGATTAGTACAAGCACAGCTGCTGCGTGGCAGTTAATCATGGGGGGCTCATGTGACATGCCTGCTCTAATCACCCTTAATTGTCGGTACCAGTCCGACCAGAAAAGTACAGCAGAATTGATTGCTGATTACCGCTGCTAAAAAACAGAGTTTTTTTTTGTTTGTCTTTTACGTTGCAGTAAAAATGAATATAGCCCACTTATTCCCTTTGATCCAACAGTGCGTGCAGAGCGATTCGATGTTTTTATACTGATTACGCGGTTAAACTCCAAAATTAAATAACGTTTAGATATGAAATAAATTGCTGCTCACCGTTATATATCGTAAAATTGATCTTTTCTATAATACGGTTTTGTTTGAACAAAAAAAAAACATTGTGTCGCCCAGTAAAAGTGGTTTTCACCTTCTTTTCCATGAGCTGGTAGAAGGAAAAAAAAAAAGGACTTTTCTTTTGCAGCATTAACTTGAGGTACTATAGCCACAGCTTTGGATCTGGTGGTTAACTAACCAATTCCCTCTCCTTTTTCTTAAAGAGTAATTTATCATGGCCTGGGCTGGGAGCAGCTGAGCTGGTTGCTTATCTTTCCCTTTAAGCTTGCCCACCTCCCTTTGCATCCAATGCAGCTAGCATTAAAAAGGAGGCAATTGTACTACAGTAACCACCCCCCATATGATTCCTGCCCCCAAATAAAAATTCAGGTTAAGAACAAGGCAGCAGCAGCAGGTGCAGTAGATCCAAAGCTACGTGTGGCCACTTTAACCCAACCACTACCAGCCAGCCACTCTCCCTTCCAACCCAGCTTCCCTCTCCCTCTCTCCCAAGGGCTGGACAAGGTATCTTTGCATGTGTGATGCTCACCGGCTTGTACCCATGCATGCACAACAACAAAGAAAATGGTGAAGAGAGAGCAAGCATTGTGATGCTGCAAGATCTTGTACATGCATGTAGTCCGGCTCTATTTCTGTGGAATCCTATGGCGTTCTCATTACCATGCATGCATGTGTATGGGTATATATACCTGCAACAATTCTACGAATGCCTCGTTTAATAGTTGGGCGTAGTGCACGGGGTCGTAGCTTAACGCGCGGCGTGTCTCTATTGGATGCCGGTACATTGTTTTCCGAAGAAAAAAACATCAATAGGTACTTTCTTTCCTCATGGAATTGAGGGTTTGTGTTGTGAAGTGGGGGATTTCGTGGAAGCAAATTTATAGCTCCAACGGCAATTAAAAAAAAACAGTACATGAAACCAAACATGCGTGTATGGGTGGTGAGATTTAGATCATGTTCTTCTCGGTTTGTTGAATTTATATAACTTATATATCGATTTACTTATCTTCATTTAAATTTAAAATAATTTTATTCTTTAATCCATTTTCCCCTACCTTAAAAACTTGTTTAGAAGCTCTAAAACACAAGTCAAATGAAGTGGATCTGACTCCCGAGGCTATCTCGAATAGCTCTAAAAGTTTAAAAATAAACCAGATAATTAGATAAGTCAAATAAAATAAGCTAATAGAACAGTCATTAGTTCAGGAATCAGATGCAAAATGGGAAGTGGCATCAGGTCTGCATCTGCCTTGTGGTAGTGCAGCACTGACATGAGTAGATCCACATCAGAGCAGAAGTGAGCTGCCTGCACATATGGATGGATGAGCACTGAGCAAGTGAGCAGAGCAGGCAGATCTAGAAGGGAACAAACATGCAGTGCAGCCTAGCTCACTGTTAAGACTTGGCTGCAGCCTGCCAATGCTCACAGGGACCCACCCCCACACTTTGCCCCCCTTCCATTTCATTCTTTATCACTATACTAAGACATGAAGAAAACTGGAGAGGCAGAGCTCAGCTAACACACAGCAAGCTGCATCAGTGTTCTAGGACTAGTACTTTTGGGCCCAGCCAGGACAGATTGGGTGGGAAAATAAAAGGAAGCCAAAGCCCCATCAGATCTAACACTTACTACTGCATGTTATCAGTGGCAAAAGCAAGATGTGTACCGCTGACACTACGCAGTACAGAGCAGAGCTGAAAATAGTCAAAATACCGACGTTGCTTCAAAGGGAGGAAAATTAATAACAGCAAATGGTGATGAATGATAGAGTTGGACAGTTGGTGTTAAATATTTATACAAATATGTTACATTGACTCTCAGTTGTAATAAACAGAGAAGGAGCGTGTTAGGGTCGTACTCATACTCTTCAGTGTCATTTAGATTTAATATCGATGTCCGATTTTTTCTGACACCGATCAGTAAGCATCTTATGCATGGAGCAACTAGCAAGTGCCTTTTCTTCTCTCTTGCAGCTGAAGCAACACTCATGAGAGGTGATCCCACTTGATCTCTGACCTGGGAGTGGCACAGGTCCATATCTTGATACTCAAGCAATGCCATGTTCCCCTCTCGTTCTTTTAGCCTTTTGACCACTCAAGCAAGGCCTTTTGGTGCACACATATACATGTACTGATGTACATAGGATGCCATCGCTCGCTCCCATTCCCATCTGAGTGGAACACTGGAACTGAACCAAAAGCCTGCATCCGGGTAGAAAGGCTGTAAACCTGCTGCTTCTCCTCCCTTCTCCTCCTCCCCCACCATCCTATGTTACCTTGCTGTCTCCACATCTTGTGCACTCTCTCTCTCTCTTTCACACACACACACACACACTCTAAATCTCTAATCCATGTCTTTCTTTCATCCTTCTCTCTGTGCCGGGGAAAGAGAAGATACCTTCTACTATGTATAGTGAGGAAAGGCGGTCGCATCAGAATCCGAGCAAAGCATTCTGCTCGCTGGTGTGCCTTTGGCAGTTTGTATACGCTATGTGTGTATGTATGGCGGTTAATACAGTTTAACACATGGGCGGTTGGGCGTTGCAACAAATAAGTTATCCAGCGCTTATGCTAGCTGCGTGGAAGAACTTCAATTACCCTGATGGGGATGAGCATTTCGTTTAGATAAACAACATTTTAGGGAAAACCGAAAAATAGTTAATTTTTTAGATAAACGATTTTTTTTTTGTTTTTTCAAGATTAAAATGTACCACTAATTTTTTTCATTTTTGTAGAAACGAAACGATGTTGCACTTGTTATCATTTTTAAGCGGAGCTCCGGTTGCTCTTGTGGAAGCATTTTCGGTTTTATCCACATCTTTGGTCGTGCGTTGAAATTCGTGCACAATCAATCTACTATCTCACATGATCATTTGCATAAAACCACTCAAATCTTTGCAACAAAAACAATTGGGTCTGATCCATTCTTCCTCCCTCTTCCTCTCCTCACCTCGTCCAAGTTGGCCCCTCCCCAGCGGCGTAGTTAGTGGCGACTACCGCAGTCGCACAACGCAACCATGGTAGATCGAGCAGTGCGTCATGGGCCCGTCGTTGATGCCGGCTCAACCCGACGCGGGGCCGAGCCACCATGGTCACATGTTGATCGCGTTGAGGTCACCGACGACGAGACGGACGAATGGAGGTTGGCTCGATCGGTTGCACAGGACAACAGCGCGGGAAGCTGGGCGTGGCGGCTCGCGCGTGGGCACAATGGCAGCTCCATCGTGGGCCGAGCTGGTCATGCACCGGTCAGCTTGTGGTCGCCGACGGGGGCACCGTTGGTGAGGAAGGGGCTCGGTCGGGGTGAGGGGAGAAGGATAAGAGAGGAAGACAGGAGGAAAAAGAAGGTGATCGAGCTTTTTATATATAAAAAACTTAGGGACTTTTTTTTGCAAAAAATTATATGTGGGAGAGGGTTGATCGCACACGAATCTTGATGCACAACCAACGGTCTTACATAACCACCGGATTTCCTTCAACAGGCGTAGACGTATTTCTCTTTCGAAGCCTTTTAGTGGTACTAGTTTCTCAAACCTCTAAAACTACAGTTTTTCTTTTCCCGAGACCTTCAACTTTTCCTGCTATAATCGTGGCTTCTTAGCTCCAAACAACAATATGCCTCGTTTAAAGATACTAGCACCGATCAGTAATCAAGTAGGAATTCTTTTTAAGCATAATCTTAGATCCAACGGCGGAGGATCGCCGGAGGGGATCGATCGGCAATGGGCCCGTACGTACCCTTCGCCCCGTACGTGTACGGCCCCACCCACATCTGAGCCGTACGTGCACGCACGTGTCAGATACGACGACGGGCGAAGAACAAGAAGAAGAAAGAAGAACACGGGAGAGCTCAGAGCTAGCCTAGGATGCTGCTCCAACCTAGTAGCTCGTTTATAAGATTTAACGTGCGTGCGTCGGATTGCAGCTCAAGTACCAGTGCAGCAGCAGCAGTACACTGCACTCGGTAGAATTGGACATGCGTACGTGCATGCAGGCATGGACGCATGCGTATACGTACGTACGTGCGTACAGCGTACGTGCGTGCGTGCATGGCTGCTATTAATTACGTGGTGGTAGTAGACGAAAGCAGCTCGTGCCGTACGCCGCCAATTAACGTGCGTGCGTACAAACGTATACGTACGTACACCGGTACACGTACCGGGCGATCGATCGATGGATGGATATAGCACGTTAATTAACACGAAGCGATTAAGCGCCTAATTAAGATATTATAAGTCTTTGTTCTTTTCAGCTCGACAGACATATGCTTTTGATTTTTTGAGTCATTTTTTTGCCGTTTCGAAGGTGGTCCTAATGCTTTAAAAAATAAGTCAAACAAAATGGGTCCGAATCTCAAAATTAGCTCCTTTATATTAATTAAGGTGATACATATATCAAAGATGTACGACTACAAATGCTTAAGTAAAATGAACTGTCTATAAAATATTATGAGTGCATATATTGCTTCTAGTTAGGTTTGGATTACTCCATTGTTTTTCCAAGTCAAACTATTTAAGAGCATGTTCAGAGTGGTTCAGCTGAATAGAAAAGTTGGCTAAGTTGAAGTGAATTGAATGTTAAACTAAGAGCCCATTCTTTCTAACTTATCTTACTTGACTTATCCTCTAACTTCGAGAGTTTCTGATAGTTGACTCAAGAACCAAGTCTACATTGTTTGACTTGTTTTAGACACATCTTTGATAGGAAAAAAAGAAGAATTAAAAAAATCAAATTATTTATATTTTAAACAAAGATAAGAAAATCAATAAGCATACAAGTCAAATAAGATGTAGAGAACATTCTCTAAAATTCGGTAGGTTCTTAAATCTGCTTCTCGAAGCTGATTCAACTTTGTTTATGTTATTTTTAAGAGTTTGCAAGGATGCATGGTTTCACAATTTTAAAAACAGAATTAAAAAAAACTAAACTTATTTTCTAATTAAACAAGTCTAAACATAGCCACTTTGAACATTAATAAATCTATGGTGGAGACAGGGGGGCTGCCAAAACTACACGCCTACACATGCGCCGTACGTATACGTGCATGTTTCATGTAGAAAAACCTGTACATACATGCATGCATGTGCAGAGAGGGTCTGGGGTCTTACGGGGATCTTACTAATTAAATATCACGGCGGTAGAAGAGATTACAGGCGTTATGGCGCATCTTCACGGGGATTCAGTTCGGCCGCTTCAGGTATACATGAGCTAGATTTGATACTATATATACTTGCTATCAGCATTCACTAAGCTACAGTTCTTGCACTCTAATAGCGAACTTAATGTTGGCTGGGTACTAGCAGCTAGCGCCGGCCAGCCAATGACGCTATAGCTTTAGGTTCAATTCAACGAGTTTAGGATATACTAGTAGTTTTTTTAAAAAAAACTATATATGTTAAGTAAACTATTTTAAACAAAATCATCAGTAAATTTTAGATTGGTTTGGTTCGTATCGTGGCCGTGGCCCGTGGGTTACCTAATTAACCTTAATACAATTATATGGCTTAACCCTTTTTTTCGTTGGAAACTAAGCTAATTAATCTAACACTTTTAGGTTGAACTAATCCGACGCAACAATGATATATAATAAGGCGGCTCGTTTTAGAGGTATCCCTCGCAAGAATATGTATCATATATCTTGGTACAAAAACTACACTATCAGGACAAAACAGAAATCAATCTCAATCCAAGCAGTTAGATTGAGGGGAAATATGGAATGCTCGTATTTGATGCACTCTAAAATTTATCTTATGGAAGGGGGAGCTATCCCATGTTTTAATGTGTTGATGCACTCAATTAATCATGCTTAATATATATCCCCGTGTTTTTTGATGAGCTAAAGCCACACCCACCTCTAAATTAATTAACACCCAAGGCTCTTTTGCGGTACATTATAGAGATCAAGATAGGATCACGCCTTCGGAAACGGTGTGATCGAGGGAGGTGTCAAGGGAAAGGTCGGCTAGAACAATAGGAGAGCCGACTGAAATGGAAACGATGAGAGGTCATCTACGACCCTTGCCAAGGGGATGAGTGAGTCATTGAGGGGGTGTGGTGGGACGAGATGGCGGCATATGCATATGCTTGTGACTTGTGAGGTGCATGGCGGTTTGGAGCCATATGTGATATGTGAGATGAGGAGGTCATGATTCATGAGTGAGTTGGGGTGTGGCTAGCTAGGAATCTAAGATGGAGGGGGAGGGCATGGTGTGAGGGAGGAGTTATAACTTAATTACAATTAATGTTGAGACAGTATATATGAACACTTGGGTAAAGATGATACAATGATCTATATATCATGGGTTAGGTAGGGAGATGGCAGTGGTTCGCCCGAACTCAACCTCACATGCTCACAAGTCACACCAACCAAGAAGTTGATTCGGTTTCACCCACATAATTAATTAAAATACTTAAAGAATGGAAGTATAAATATAAAACTCTAGTACATTAAACGGGATATTGATGTATCGGACCATTCATTCCTCTGTCTCACAATCTAATGTTCACATCATTTATGATTTAAATATAATTAATTCATCTAAATGAGCGAGTAGTACATTTTTTTTATTGATTAACTGAACGCACGGCTGAATCCAATATATATAGTCAAAATATACTACATCTCTTATCTAACGCCGTACTAGAAACAACGTAGCATGCATTCCAAACAAGCCATTGTCTCTTCAATTCACTTTGACTTTGAGATGATCGAGAGGCGAATCTGCTATTGACCGTACATGTGAACTGCTCGTCGATGGAGCTCATATGTTGGATGCCTTATTCCGATCGAGGCTGAGGAGCTCTATCACATAGTCGGACGACGGCAGGCATGGAAGCGACGTGCATGCATGCATGTTCTTCAATTCTCTCCACCCAAACGATATATCCTTTCTAGTTTCTACCATGCACGGCCAAGAAAACCGAAACCTATATATGGCCGTTGATAGAGTGCTTAATTGCATGTGAAGCCCGTCATCTCGATTCAAATCTTCACAAAAACAATAAAAATTCAAACCTCACTGTGGAAATACTATGTTATAGCTATGGGACCGGATCATCGGATCCTGCAATGGCGGAATCGCAGAAGCAGACAGAGCTAGTCCAGGAATATGAGATCCGTGACCCCAGCTCGTCGCGTGCGCGTGTGCGTGTCGTCTGGGCAGCGAGCGCGAGCGCACACAGTGCATGCCCGCATATGCATAGATAGGGCGCGGCAACCGCGGCGCTCGCTGCCATTTGTTCTTGCTAGCTAGCTGCGCGAGCGCGACGATGTGATCACTGATGTATCAGATCGAGGGAGAGAGGCAGGCAGGCATATATACGGCAGCAGCAGCTAGTACTAGCAGCTGGTAGGGCATGCAGGAGCCAGTGACGTACTGTGGATGTATGTACGGTGTATGGATGCGTACTCCGGCCGGTAAGGTTCTCACACTACTTGTCATGACTGACCCAACCTGTCAAAAAAAAATTTCACAAAGATATAGCTTCCATTATATCATACAACATTCTATGCATCCGAGAAGGGTCATGATTTTAATTTTTATGACAAAGATGATGCATGAAGGCCCTGAAATCATTTAATTTCTTCACTGTATTTCTCAGATCTGCTATCATCAACCTTCTTGAACCTCGCCACGCCTCATGAGCAAAACCTCAAAGGCAACCACGACAACCTACGTACGGTGACCCCTCGCCCAATGGTAGCTCTGGATCGAAACAAAAGTTCCACAAGAAACGACACTGCAAGAAACGCTCAGAATCTCGAGGGCCCCTGGAAGGCTCGACGGCCACCGCGCAGCGGTCGTGAGAGGGTAGGAAATCTCGACGGCCATGCAAAAGCCGTCGAGATAATAGACCTATCTCGACGGCCACTACATAGGCCGTCGAGATAGTCTCCATTCAGCTCCCGCGTCCCACTTTTCGGCTTTTCGCGGCGCGGGAAAACATCAGTCTTGACGGCCGGCTAACGGGCTGTCGAGACAGTTAATGGGCCGGGCCACCTCCGCTCGGGTAATGCGAGGCTGTCTCGACGGCCTATATCTGGCAGTCGAGACAGGTAATTTTCAGGCACATTGATTTTTGTTTTTTAATTTAAAAAATGTTTATAATTTGTGAAAATATATGGAAAATTCTCAATTTTTTTTCATTGTTACGAAAATCAATGTGTGAAAAAATGCTTATAATGTTATATTTTTAACACTATGTTTTTGAAATATGTATATGTGGGTTTAAAAATTTGTAAATTACATGAAAAATGTTGTAAAAATGTTGTAATGTGTAACATTGCAATGAAATAAGGGTATGATAATAATTTGCATGGTTTGATGAACACATAAAAAATTATAAGCGCATCTTGATTGTATTTACTTCAAGTCTCTAGAACGTTGAGTCATTATTCCGGCGATATGCTTCTTTACATATGGACATGTATTTTCAGACATTTTTTCGTTGTAAAAAAATTATGGTGATGTCTCTTCATGTTCGAAGTAAGATTAGCCAATGTGCATGACCAACATATTTTTTTTTGTAATTTTTAAAAAATTAAAGAAGCTTGGTTGACCACCGAAGAAGGGGCATAGTGTGAGCCGTCGAGATAGAGACCAGTCTCGACGGTCTCTATAAAAGCCCTCGATAAAGGCTACCTGTCTCGAGGGTAGTCAACGGGAGCCCCCGAGACTAGCCTCTCTCGACGGCCCCTTTAAATAGACCGTCGAGAGGCTTGTGAGATGGCTGCGTGGCCTATCTTGACGGCTTGAAGCCGTCGAGAGAGAAGGCCCACTGCACACAAGCATCCCCGTGCGGATGCAGACCAGTCTCGACAGCATTTATTGCGGCTGTCGAGATAGCCAATTGGCCATGATAAGGGTCTAGTTTTGAGGACTTAGCCAATTTTATTGCTCGGGCTAGCTTCCTCCGTGCCAAGCCCGGCGCCGCCTCCTCCGCCTTCGAGTCCACAACTGCCGCCGCCTCCTCCCCTCCGTTCCCCGCCGCCCGTCGCCTCCCATTCGGAAATCCGCCCCTCCGTATCCCCGTGCCGCCTCCCCTCAGTGGATCCACTCTCGACCTAGCAACCCTAGCCGCCGCCTAGCCCGGCGCCGCCCCTCCGCCGATCACTCGCGCGCCGCCCATTCATCGAGCCCGGCGCCGCCCCTCCGCAGCGTGCTGCCCCTCCGCCGAGTCAAGCCCGTCGCCGCCCCGCCGCTGCGCGCCGTCCATCCCCGAGCCCAGCGCCGCCACCCATTCATTTTCGTTAAGGTTCGTATTTCTGCTAAAACAGTACATTGCATTGTTCCCCTCCTGAGGAAATACATTGCTTTTGTTCTTTCAGAAGAATCATATTTTTGTAATTAGTTCTAAATGTTCTTTAAGAACCTGCTGAGTGGTCTTAGCTGGTCAGATTTCCATGTTACATTTTTGGGTCCTTCAAATTGGTTCATGCTTCATAGTCGATTTCAATGTGTAGCTAAGCTCCGTTCATTGTCCATCAGCTTGATAGTTTAATTGTGTATTGTGTAGCACAATTTGAGTTATCTATTGTGATGGTAAAACAAAACGTTAAAACAATATTCAGTACATGCTTATACAAATATGAAATTGTAGCACAACATTAGTCCCTTAACTTTATTTCTTGAGTGAAACAAGGAGTTATTGCTTATGTTCATACAGAGCTTTGGTTTTTTAGGGATTTATACAGTTTTGGCTTATATTCCTATTACTTATGGCATTCAACCTCTGCAAATGTAAAATATATTATTGCAACTTTAAGAAAAATAACTTTCAAACAGTCTGTAATTAAACACACTAAATGTTTACGACCTATGCTTTGCAAACCAATGTTCAATAACAGATGTCCGTATTTGCGATTCATGCAGGTTGGTTATGTGACTACAATCTACTTTTCTTGTTTCTTGGTCAGATGTATCATGGTAAGTATTTGCGATTACTTTGAAGTATGCTATGCTGCTACCAATTTAGGCCAATTAGCTTAGAGAAATCCTCTTAACTTTGAGTGTGCATCTTGCAGATGTGCCTTAACGCATTTGATAAAGCATCTGATCTTGATGTTCTGAACCATCCAATTCTGAATTTCTTCTATTACTTGGTATGCTTTCATTAATTATTTTGTATTCGTTATGTGCTCAACCAGTTCGGCCTCATCAGGAACCTCACCGATGTCAAGCTCCTCTCCGAGTGGGGGATTCTTTTCCTGGTACGTTTCTTGTGTAAGTTAAGTCTCATGTTAATTAGACATTAACACCAAGATCAATTGATTTGGTTCATCTCGCTGACTCCACAGATGTTTGAGAAAAATCTTGTAGTTCCTCTTTGATTCAAGACCTGATCTGGTGAGATATTTTAGTTAAAAAAAACTTGTACTTGCTTACCTAGATATGAATCATTTCTCTTTAATTTATGGGTAGATTTAATAATCTTTGTCTACCTGTTTGGAAAACAAAATGCTATATACTGTACTGTCTTTCTTTCGAAGATTTT
>SPJY01001239.1:1115384-1167808 GCA_005191435.1 Raddia distichophylla
GCGTGCGCGTGCGCGTGCAGCCGGCGTTCTCGGAGGTGGTTGCGCCCACGTCGCCCATATGGGGAAGTCCCTCTCTTCTCTGTTGGGGATCGGTTGTTTTTGGCTGAGTTTATCCCCTTCCTCTCACACTGGTGCTCCTGTGGCTTTGCCTCTGTTCGCCGGGGTTCGGCGTCCTCGCCGCCGGTGTCCACTGAGGTGCTGCCTCCTCGTTCGTCCTTGGTACCCGTAGGCCGCGGGGTGATCGTCGTATTGCCGTGCTGCTCTTCGTGCTCCTCGGGCCCTGCTCCTCGGCTTGTCCGTGGTGGGGCGACGGCATCGTATCTCCGATCCATTTCGCTGGTGGTGCTACGTAGCACGGCGATCTGTTTTCTGGGACAGTGCCTTGAGCACGCTTTGCCACTGCTTGCTTCTTTGCCGACTCGGATTTGGCACTTCGTAAGTACTCCGATTTCTTCCTCTGTGCAGCAGGCCAATCGGTAATTTGGGAACCTATTCTTTTGAATAGTGGCTAATTCCGATTAGGGTATGTGCACTGTTTCTGTGGGCTTGAGTTACTCGATGATGATTGCACTTGATTGAGATGAGTATAATCTGTGTACTTGGAATTTTGGTAGACCTAGTACTGGACTGCTCTGGTATTACTTTTGTTGGCTCATCGAGTATGCTACTGCTGCTATAGATATGTCTTAATCATTCTGTTCTTACTTTGATAAGTGGCAATCTAGTGTTAATTTATCCAAGCTAGTCACTAATTGCTGGTAGATCGGTTTGTGCACTTATTTTGCACATTCTGTGCTCTGTTCGTGGCTGTTTTACAGCCAAACCGATGCTGTTTAAGATCTGAATGGTTAATTGACTTAACTAGTTGCATACTGTTCTCACATTGAGCTTTAATCTGATTGTTGAACCAGAGCAGTGTGGTTCTAGGGAACAATTCCTGTGTACTAGATTAAAAATTCTGTGATGACATTGTCCAAATTATTTGTTGGATGGCTAATTAATTTAGCAACCCGTAATTTGCAATCTGAGAGTACATTTATCATCTTTAACCTGAGCATTATGCTGGTTGTATCTCTTTTGTTAGTTGCCATGTTTATTGAAATAAACTTGATCATGAATTTATTTGCTTACAAGCTTTTATTCGAGGAATTCATGGTTTTGTTTATATATTATGGCAATACATTTCTTAGTATATTTTGTGTGAATTATTTCTTCATTTTGCTTATACCGCAATATTTGCAACACTATGTCCCATGTTGGTCTCAGCCATGCTGCGGTTCCATCTCTGGTGGGCTTCACAAAAGAAGCATCTCACTACTTACTCCACGGGCATTTTTGAATGCCATGTTAATTAGGATTTTGCGAGCGGTTGCATGTACCAAGGAGTTTTGCTACACACAAAAACCAATGTTAAATTTGGATTGAGTATAGGTGATCTAAACCATTATAAGAGAAGAATAAGGGTGCGTTTGGTTCTTTGGCTAGCTCATCTCTAGCCGAGCTAGGCTAGGCTAGCTCAGGTCGGTTTAGCTAGCCTTGTTTGGCATTCTTTGCCCGAGTCGTTAATTTCAGCTGCTTCGTAAAGATTGCCATCGAAGGAGAGCCGATTCGGCTCTCCCGGCTGAGCAAGATTTTTCTTGTCATCTCGGGCTAGTTTGCCTAGAAAAGTTAGTTTTTTTTTTGCGCTAGCAAATAGCTAGTCTAGCCCAGTAAGGCTATAGTCACCCTAGCCAAGGATCCAAACGCTCCCTAAATGCCTCACGATACGTTTAATGTACAGTTAAAGAACTCAACAACTCCATCCACAGTCCATGATGACGGTGTGTGCGTGTATCTATAAATAGTACAAACGTGAAGACGAGTGTCGTCTGCTCGCCACGTGGATGCCCTACCCGCCCGGCGCCGCGACGGCCGTTCGATTGTGCGGGCGAGCCAGATCCGGCCATCCATTTCGTTTTTATGCATAAAATGAATTTTTCCCTCGAAACTCAGACGTGCGGGCGGTTTGCCCGGTTGGTTTACTCCGGTCGTTCACGAGCTGGCCGCCTTGGGCTCGAGTCCCGCCTCCCCCTTTTTCCCTTCCCCTTTTTCCCCTGCCTGCGCGCACGTACGCGCCTATCCCACGCGCTGCCGCGCCCGTGGCGAGCCCGCCTGGCTAGTATATATAAAGAGAGAGAGCGGGGCCGAGAAAGCTAACAAACAAGCACTAATCCAGATTTGCACAACAACAGCCAGCATGCACGAACGCAGGCAACACTTCACCATCGACGTCTCACCACGCTCTATATTGGCCTTGTACATTTAAGCTTAGTGTAGCGTAGTGTAACGTTTCAGCAAAATTTATCTTTTTATATAGCCTATTTGGTGTAATAATTTGTAATGAATTTTCTCAGTTTTTTAGTAGTTGTCTTAAAGATCCTAAAACTATTTTTAATTATTTTTTATAACATTTAAACCTCTTTTTAAAGACTCTTAAATTTTATTGAAACGCTACGTTGCGTTAAGCTGAAATGTACGAGGCCATTGCCGGCCGGCTTGCCGAGCTTTTCCCACCGGTTCAGGTGAGCTAAGGCTCACTCGCATGTGGGGTGCTGAGTGGTACACGGCCCACGGGCTTGACCTTCATTCACAATTCCTCGGCTTGAGCTGACTCTTGCACCAAAATCATAGCAACATGAATATATTTTTGAGACGAATATGAATAGTTTTCGAGTGTCCGATCTAAAAATATTTCTTAAAAATAAACATAGATAATGTTTTTAAACTACGATTTGAGTGTATCTTGAATGTCAAGTTTTTTATGGTAAGAACTAAGAAGGCAGTAATATGTTAAAGCCCTCTTTTTCTCTGATCCCTAATGGATATTCTTTATCGCTAATCCATGTAAATCTTGTCCTGCACATATGTGACTCTGAAGTCTGAACTATGATGGAATTAATAAATAAGTAATTTATATTATTGGTGATCAATTTCATTCCCATCCAGCTCTTGAATTGATCAGCCAATCGTGGTGCCCCTGATCGGCCCACCTGGGCATTTCTTCACATGGGTTGGGCTAAGCACCTGCAGTCAAGTCAATAGGCATGTGGGTATAAGCACACAAAGCTTACTCCAATTAGTTGGGCCAGGCCCCTGAGCCCACCTAATCCGAGGCCTAGATCCACCCCTGCCTTCAGACACGTCTTTATATTTTGCTGGTGTTCTTTAACATAAAGATTTGTAATTTTTTGTGGACATAAAAGATTCGACATGTTTTTGCCATAAATTGTCACACACACGGTCCCTTCTTCCCTTCGTTGAATTCCGGTTTGGATTCGGGTAGTACTTGAATTTTTCTGCCGGCTACGAGTTACCTCTAGCTCTTATTTCGACACTCCTCACGCGGAGGTTTCCTCGGACCTCAAACGTGAAATAGAAGTGGACGACTTATTTAATTGCGCTGGTCAGGATTCGAACCCATGATCTTGTGCTTTGATATCATATTAAGTTGCATGCATTGACCAACTTATTCAAAAAGTTTAAGTTAATGAGAAAAGGGTGAACAATACACTTAATATTTTCCAACAACAAGATAAGGTGAGGAAGGAGGTAAGAGAGTATTGTGTTCTTCAAAATTTCATAAAAGAATAATTGGTACTTTTGCGACTTATAATGACATGAAGGCGAATTTCCATGTAGTATTGGCATATTTGTGAATCGCCTAACTTTCTATTCTAATAACATCAAAACCAAGAGAGATTTACACAAAGACGTTGGTAGAAAAGAGATATGGGAAACCATGAAATATTAATAATGCAGATGCATTAATTTTCTTTCATATATAAACCAAAGAAACAATGCAGATCGATGCATTAACTTTCATTCATATACCAAAACTATATATAGTAATAGTATCTATCGATCTATAATATCAATTACGCTTGTAATATATCCTGATAGTTTGAGCGAGGAAATTAATCTCTCTTTAACCCAAATCTCTCTGTGCCAAGACGAACGAGTACGTACTGCAGCGTGAGCAAAATCACAATGAACAAACCGAAGCCTTAACCCGCGATCTCATTCTCATCTCATCGATAACCGATGGGAAGCGCTGCCTGAGCCGGAAGTAACCCTCGGTGAGCGCCGCCTCCCTGAAGTTCTCCTCCTCCATGAAGAAGTCGAGGCACCTGCTCCTCAGCTCCGGGCAGCCGTGCAGCTCGGCACAGGCTAGGGTTTCGGCGACGTTGTCCACCGTCAGGTTGCGGCCCAGCACGCAGGCGCTCACGAGCTTCAGCTTGTCCACCCTGAACCGCTCCGCCGCCGCGAGGAGATCCTGGAGCAGCTCGGCGGTCAGTGTCGGCTCTTGGTCGGCGTCGTCGGCGTCGTCGGGCACTGCCAATCCGTCGGTGTAGATGAACCGGAGCAGAAGCTTGAATGTTTCAGGCTCGATGTCCTCCAGGGTGATGCATGGCGGCGCGGCGGCGCCCCCGGTTGCGACGAGCGCCTCCTTGAGCACCGGCGAGCAGGCGGCGAGGATGCGCCGGTGCGCCGGGAACGCCTCGCCACCGACGGAGACTGAGACGTCCGAGCTGTCGGCGCGACCCAGAAGGCTGCCCATGTCGCCGCCGCCGCCGCACATGGCCGTGACGCCGCACATGACGGTGACCACGCCGCCGCTCGCCGCGCAGAGCGGCTCCAGGTCGCTCCGCCTCACGAAGCGGCGCCACACGGAGTGGCTGTTGTGGCGGAGGCCCCGGATCATCTCGGACCTGTATGCCTGGGGCGAAGGCCGCTCTCCGGCGGCGTCGCCGGCGACGACGACGAAGGCCTCGAAGATGGCGTCGATGTCCCCGACGGACCTGTTCCGCAGGTAAAAGAAGAGGCAGAAGTGCTCACCGTCGTTGCCTTCCAGGACTCCACGCGGGTGGAGCATCACCGTGCAGTCGTGCTCCCCGACGGCGATATTGGTGTGGTAGAAGAGCTCGCCGCCGTCGAGGTTCACCTCGATCTCGGCGAAACTGGACTTCAGCGCCATCTCTTTGTCGTCACAACGTACGGTAGCTATGAGCCTATGATTGTTAGCTTGCGACTTGTGATCAGGGGATCGATCGATCAACGGAGGCCGGTTATTTATAGCTAATTCACCACACGAGTCACGAGGATTATTAGCAGCGAAAGGCAATCGGAGACTTGTACATGTTCGGATACTGTAGTTGGTAGGGATACGTCTTCAGTCAGACACCAACACGAACACGAACACCAACACAGGACGCCTGTTTCCGGAAAGGATAGGAAAGGAAAACAGAGGCAAAGAGCGTGTTGGCTCGTAACCAATGTCTTTAATTTGCCTTATTAATTACTACCTATTTGCTGTTTGTAAAGGTAACTTGGCCGAACCATATCTTTAACGACATGTTTTTCTCATATAATCAGATCCGGTTACGGAAATTTTGGATACGAATACGGGATCGGATATTGTTGGGCACGAATACAAATCGAATACGAATCGAACCAAATACGGTTTCATATATTTTATCGAAGTATGAAACATAACCATACATCAAGTAACTTCAAATCATATATATTAACAAAGTGGCATATATTAATAAGCCAACAAATAGTTTTAACTTTAAAAATATATTGGCATGTAGATACATTCATAGATGGGAAAAACCAAGTAAACAAGACGATCTATCATGTATATTTAATTTTAGAAATCAATAAAGACCTACATAATTCATGTAAGTTGCGCTGTTGGGCCTTAGACCAGTTCGATTGTTGCCTGTAGGATGGGTGGGCCTCAATCGGGTATCCGAAAAATTATCCGATCCGGCGGTATATTGACCTTCTCGTATCCGATACTGTATTCGAAACTAAATATCCGAAAACCAAATCCAAAAAAATCCAAAAAAAAAACTAACCCGATTCTATTTGAATAATATCCGAACCGTTTACACCCTAGGAAGAGATATGTCGATGCAGCGCAGGAGCAGCACGCCTTACTTGTCATCCGTTTCGTCGACCAGAACAACAAGGATAAAACCTTTTCGGCAAAACTAATGCAGCAAGGTGTTTTTAATCCTAAAGCATTTTGTCCGCATAATTGCTTGTAACGGTGGTGAATGTAATAGAATGATACTCCCTCCGTTCCAAATTATAGTTCACTGTTGACTTTTGAAAACGCTTTTTGACCATTCGTCTTATTCAAAAAAATAATGCAAACATGTAAAAATATAAGTCATGCTTAAAATATGTTTAATGATAAACAAACCATAATAAAATAAATAATATTTACGTATATTTTTTTAATAAGACGAATGGTAAAATAGAATATCAAAAAGTCAACAGTGAACTATAATTTGAAACGGAGAGAGTACATGTTGGAGCAGTTCATTCTTTTCATGGTATTCTTTGTAGGAGAATGCTTCTTATCGCACGTCCGATCGTGCGGACGCTGTGTCCAGCAGCCCACCGCGTACCGTGGACGCACCACGGCCCAACGCGATTCAGCCGGTCCAACCAATCACAGTCGCGCGTGACCGATGCAATGTTCTGTAGCGCAGCGTAGCTAACTCTCGTCTGTGCATTTGTAATTATGTTTTTTCGTTTTCTTATTTTTATATCTTTTTATTTCGAAGTCCAAATCGCGTAGAACAAATTTCATAATTCATCTAAATTCCTACTTAACTCATTTTAAATACTTTTCCTTTTTTCTATTTTTTGATTTTTTATATTTTATTGGTACAATTGTTCCGGCAGACATGATTGATTGTTCCGAGAGGCTAGACTAATTGTTCCAGCAAGCAAGATAGATTGTTCCGGCAAGCTAGACTTATTGTTCCAGCAGACCAAATACATTGTTCCAGTAGGTAAACTTTATTGTTTCAGTAGTCAAACTTTATTGTTCAAATAGGCAAAACCTTATTTGTTCCAGTAGGCAAAAGTTATTGTTCCAGAAAGTAAAAGTTATTGTTGCAGAAGACAAAAGTTATTGTTTCAATAGGCAAAGCTCAACTGTTCCAGTAGGGGTAAACCTTATTGTTCTAGTAGGCAACTTTTATTGTTCCAGTAACAACTTTTATTGTTCCAGTAGGCAAACCTTGTTGTTCCAGCATGCAAAAATTATTGTTTGAGAAAATTCCTTATTTGCCACTCTGAAACTTGCTTGTGCCTTATTTGCCACTAGAAAGTTTTCTCTTCCTTATTTGCCATCCACTTCAACTTTGATGCTCTATTTGCCACTACAGTCAGTTTGGGGTTAAGTGGTGTTAAGTCTAGCAAGGGAAAGACGATTTTGCCCATGTGTTGAAAAATATGTAATCTCAACATATTTTCCTTATAATATTGTTGGAAATTTCATTTTCGTCGTTTTTTTGCTTGGACAGGACTTATTTTGTTTTATTGTTTCAACTTCTTAGCATATTTGAATTTGGTAGTATTTCAATGAAATTTGACATAATTTATTTGAAATTTACATTTGATTTAAATTTGACATAATGACGGAGTTCCTTTGGAAAGACATAATGACAAGATTTCACATAAAAGTGGACAGCCATTCTATCATTCAAAACAGTGACAAAAACGTGCATAATCACCTTCCAGTGCATACACAAATTGGTTTCATCATTAACAACAAATGTTTGATTCTAAGAAGGGATTGGAGAGGAGGCATCACAACATTCGGATCTAGGGAGGGATTGTAGAGGAGGCATCACCTCATTCAGATGTAGGGAGGGATTGGGGAGGAGGCATCACCTTCAGTTTGGCCGTGAACTCAGGAGGAGGAGACTAGCGGCCACCGCCGACAGCTGAGACTAGCGGCGCCGCCGCCTCGTACTCGCGCTCCGCCGCCTCCAACTCCTGGCGCCGCCGCCTCCCCGCCGGCCCTCGCTCGTGCAGCCGCCACCGCCGCTCGTGCAGCCGCAGCCGCCTCCAACCTCGTGCAGGCGCTGCCGCTCGCTCACCCCCGGCCCCCGACCGCCGCCGTCGCCTGTGCTTGCTCGTCAGAACCCAGAAGCCCCCACAAGGCCACGGTACATAATACACGAGGGTAAAATAGTCCGCTGTATAAAAAATTGACCTGGAAACCTTCACTTAACGGAGCAAAGTAACGGTAGTGGCAAAAAGAGCATCAAAGTTGAAGTGAGTGGCAAATAAGGAAGAGAAAACTTTCTAGTGGTAGATAAGGCACAAGCAAGTTCTAGAGTGGCAAATTAGGAATTTTCTCTTATTGTTTCAGTGAACCAAATACATTTGTTTTCAGTAACAACTTTTATTGTTCCAGTAGGCAAACCTTGTTGTTCCAGCAGGCAAAAATTATTGTTCTAGTAGACCAAATACATTTGTTTTCAGTAGACCAAATACATTGTTCCAGTAGGCAAACTTTATTGTTCCAGTAGATAAAACCTTATTTGTTCTAGAAGGCAAAAGTTATTGTTACAGAAGGCAAAAGTTATTTTTCTAGTACGCAAAATTCAACTCTTCTAGTAGGGCAAACCTTATTGTTCTTGTAGGCAACTTTTATTGTTTCAGTAGGCAAACCTTGTTGTTTCAGCAGGAAAAAATTATTGTTCCAGTAGGCAAACCTTGTTGTTCCATCAGACTAGGCATATTGTTCCAATTGGGTTTAGCATATTGTTACAGCAGACAAAATACTAAGTCGTTCCATCAGACTAAACATATTGTTCTAATAGGTCAAATTAATTATTCCATCAGCATAGACAAATTGTTCCAGTAAAATTTATACAAGTTGTGGTCCATCAGACTAGACACATTTTTTTTTCCAATTGGGTTTAGCCGGTTGTTCCAGCAAACCAAATACATCGTTCCAATAGGTATACGAGTTGTTCTATCAGATTAGACATGTTGTTCAAATTGGTTTTAACCTATTGTTCCAGCGGGCCAAACACATTGTTTCAATATGTATACAAGTTGTTCCATCAGGTTAGACATATTGTTCCAATTGACTTTAGACTATTGTTCCAGCAGGCCAAATACCAAGTTGTTCCATCAGACTAGGCGTATTGTTTCAATAGGCCAAATTAATTGTTCCATTAGTATAGACAAATTGTTCCAGTAAAATTTATATAGCAGCGTGGTCTTGTTTTGGTCGTAAAAATGTGAGGAATACGTTGGTGAAAACGGTTTGTTGATTGGAGTTCCCAGTCAAAAGTTATCGTCGTTTAAAGAAAAACAAGGAAAATGGATTTTAGCTAACATCATTGATGACATCATCGCATGCAACATGGAGGAAGGGAGAGCGTGTTTTCTGCTGAGTGTGGCTGCATGCAGTTTGTTTATTTTATGCTGCATGCTACATGCATCTGCTGCGGGCTGGGCTAGCAGCGCGCGGGCGTCCGACGGAATTAGTTTCCGTCGGACGTCCGATCCATAGTAGCCCCCTAATCTTTATACCTCTTTTCGAGGGCTCTTAAATTTGCTACAATAATATGCCAACGCAACGATACATTAAAAAGAACAATGCATAGATCTTATCTCATCATGGTGCAAGCATCATTTCTACGCATACATACATGAAAAAGTATTTAGCGTAAAAGTTTTATAGACATACAAGTGCAAAAACTCATTATGATCTCTTAGATCCAATCTAAACAGTCTAGATGCTTTGAGGTATAACTCTCCCCTCACACTTATGCACTTGTGCGCAATGGTGATTGTTTCTTATGTTTTTATGTTTTAGTTGCACATCTAGATGAGATCCAAGTGTTAAGAACGGTTGTTTGTATTTGTGTACTGAAAAATCTTTTGCACCGAATATTTTTTCTACGTATAGATCATTGATGGAAAAATAAATGGCCCTGACGAAACAAAGACAAAACGTTTGGAGTTTGCTATTTGTACGCCACGCGATGTTTGCTTGCCCTTCCGTGCTACACTGCGGCAAGGCCTGCAGCTGCTCATGCTTTTTTTCATGGAAGCAAATCCTCTGCCGTTCAAGCAAAAATGCAGATGGGGTACTGTAGCAGGGAGGCCAAAATGCACGAGCGCTATAGCAAAAACGCTGGTCATGGCACTGTACCAAAAACACTGTTCACTGACACTATTTTGTTTTCACTGTTTGCCATTGTTCATAGGTAAAAAGGCATGAACACTGTTCACTCTCTGCCTTTTCGTTGGGGCTGTCGCGTCCTGCGTGTGTTCACGACTGCTATCACGTCGTCACATTTTTGGTGAGCCTGCACGGGGAACTTCTTGTTGAGCCGTGGCGAGTTCTCAGCCATGAGCCCACGACGAGCCCATGAACTATACGGTACAAAATATTTTGAAATGTTAGGAGATTTGGAAACACTTTTGTCCGGCCGTCCGGCTGTTTGGAAACAGTATTTGTGCACAAAGTCCTGTTCTTTTTTTCTATTGAACAAACCAAATTTAATCCTGAGATCATACTCGAGAGTCCCAGGCTAAGTTAGTAATTATTGATTAAGGTCAAATTTTACTTTTTATGGTCAAATCAAACAGCAATCGATCATGGCTTCTGCAGAGAATAATAACAGGTGATTAAACGGAAATGTTGATATGCTAGTAGATGGCACGCATTCAACCAAACATTTTGATCCAGATCAACATACATACACAAGTGAACCCTGAAACTGTATTTGTGCACATGGTTCTATTCTCTTTTGCCGTTGAACAAATAAAATTTAATCTCGAGAAAATGGCGAGCGCCAGGCTGTCGGACGTCCGACGCCTGGCGCTCGGTCCGGACCTGCCTGGGCTGTCCGATCGTCGGCACCGCGTGGATCCTACGAGCTGCCGTGTGTTCGCGTCCTGCTTCCCAGCGACTAGCTAGCAGAGTGCGTTTGATTAAAATTCCAATTAAACTTTCGATTTTTGTACAAAATTCAAACAGTGTTCAAAATGCGTGGAATAAATTTCATAATTCTTCTAAAATCGAGAGCAACCCATTTTAAATAATTTTTAATTTTTTTGATTTTTTTCACTTTTCCGATTTTTTTTAATGTAAAACTAAGAGAAGGCACTTATGAAACTTACACCTATACTAGCGAAATTTGGCCGTGTGTTGATGAAACTTGGCGGTGTGCTGATGAAATCTGATGAAACTTGGATGAAACTTCTATGTAACCTGATGAATTTGGATTATACCTGTTGAAACTTGGATTGACCTGACGAAACTTGAAAAACTTGTATGTCATCTGTTGAAACTTACATTAAACCTGATGAAACTTGACAGTTCGGTAAGTTTAACAAATATGAAATTCAAGTTTCAGTAGACGAAACCCAAGTTTCACCGGATAAGGTGGCGCGAAGGTGGCGGCGTCGCAGAGGTCGGCCTCGAACAGCCGCAGCCGCTCCGCTGCGGCGCCAGGGACGAGCCGCCGCAGCAGCCCCGCCTTCCTCTCGTCTCCTGCAGCCAGAAATCCAACCCAATCATATACAGAAATCAATCTCACACGCACCGGGACACAAGAATCCAGCACCTCGCCGAATCTTCCCCTCACGCAGAATCGAATAGCGCTCACCGATGCTCCGCAGGGTGGCGTGGACGGTGTAGCCTTTCTCGAGGAGCTTCTTGACGAGCCAGGAGCCGATGAAGCCGGCGCCGCCGGTGACGCACACCCTCACGGCGCTTCGCTCCCCTCCGTCCGCCATGGCTGCCGCCGCCTTTGAGCTCCGCAGGATATGAGTTCGTTGGAAAAAAACACATCGGGAGACAAATTGTTATTCGGATTTGCTGAATAGCGCGCCGTCACCCGCCCTTTTGTTTTTGAGCAGTCAACTGCCTTTTCCTGTTGTACACACTGTTTTTCCATTTAGTGCAATAGTGGAATTTAAGGTCCGTTCTCGTCAGTTTATGAGACTTATGTGACTCATCTGTCTATTTACTTATCTTTGTTTAAATTAAAAAAGATCCATTTTTTCTATCTCAAAAACTTATCTAAAAGCTCTAAAATACAAGTTGACCGAGATGAATCGGACTATGAAGACTACCTTAAGGAGATAAGTCAAAATAAGTTGATAAATCAAATAAAATAAGCTGAGAAAAACATGGTCTTAGTTATTTTATATTGAAACAAAATACTTACGTGTATAAACTGAAATCATTTTTAAAAATTTTCATTGATCAATTGATTAGTAGTTGATTTTGATAGAAACTTGGATTGTTTTTTGGGGGATTTTTTGAGCTAACTATGTAAATATGTAGTATTTTGTTACTTTAAATAGAACTAGACCCAAGAAGCACGCTTACGCGCGCTGTGCTGTTTTATTGTGCAGTTCTTTAGATTAACGTTTGTCTGCAAAAAAATAAAATAATAATCTTCTCATATTGTTATTTTTCGGTTTGGTGTTGCTATTTAGTCTAAAATTGCAAAATTAAGCATAGAACTATAATGCATTGCCCGTACTGGAGAAATAACCTTCTCTGTTTGAAAGCTCTGTAACTCCGGATGAGGTCGTATCATAACTAATTTTTTTGAATACTTAAATTAAAGTAATAAAACTAAATATATAAGTACAATGTATTGTCTGTACTGGACAGATAACATATTCTGTTTGATAGCCCTATAATTATGGATAGGATAATACTGCAATCTGCTATTTTTTGAATAATTAAATTTGTAGATAAATATAGAAAGTTCAAGAAAATAGTATAAAAAAGGTTGTTTGTTAAAGAATTCCACAATTCAGATGCGTGGCAAAATATTATTATATGTGTGAAGATATCATAGCTGTGTGTGAGTCTCTATAGCAAAATGCATAGTTTTATTTGCTGATAAATGTAAGAAATCTTTGCTTGCCGGGAAACAAAACAGTATTTGATAGTAGAAAGAATAAACAAACAAAGCACTGTGAACATTAAATTGGAACTAAATATATAGTGAGGAAAGTGTTGCTGTTATTCGTCCAATTGCTGTTCATGGTTGTAGTTTGTAAGCATCAAGTTGCTGAAGGCTACAGACTGGGACAATCAAGTTTGGCTAACATAATTAGGCCAAGAGAAGAACGATTAAACCGGAAAATATGCAGACAGAGCAACGCTTTACCAGGAGGTGCCTCGTCAGACGGGAACAGAGCAATCGCAGCAGGCAGTTCAACTTCTAAAGGCCGCATTGGAAAACCGGTAGGTCCATCGGACGCCGGCGGCCGGAGGACGGTAATGGGCTGAACACGGGACGAAGAAGGGGCAGTGGACGAATCCGCTGGACAGCACAAGCATAAATTGTAGCTATCAGCAAGAAATGCAAGCACAAAGATGAGGAAGAATAAACTAAACAAAAATGTAAGAATACCTTGAGCAGTAACTGTAGGCAGGCGATACGCATGGCGATGCACACGGTTAGCCGCAGCATCAGCACGGCGAACAAAGGGCGTACGAATATCTAGCAAAACGGGGAAACATTAGGCACGTACCGACGTACGGCGGCAGAGAGCAGGCAACAAATGCACAAGGCAGGCAAATTTGTCAGGTAAGGAGAAGCAGCAAAGAGGAAAGAAGCATTGTAGGAAGAAGGGAGGAAAAGAGTGCAGGTTTACCGTATAGCCGGCGAGCACGGCGAGGCATAAGGAAAGAGCTAACCGAAAGGAGGCAACAGCGAAGTGGGGGGAATTTTGCAGCAACCAGGAGCAAGGGCTAGCACGGCAGGCTGGGGAATGGCATGTGGAACGTAATTGTGAGAAACGATACGGTGGCGGCGGCGCCGGATCGGGATGGGCGCAGGGCGGGCGGCGGTTGGTCGGGGGTGGACGAAGACGGTGGCGGCGGCGGCGACGCTGGATCAAACGGGAGACGATGGCGGCGGCGCCGGATTGGGATGGGCACAGGGCGGGCGGCGGCGCGTCGGGGTGGAGATGGGGTGGCCGGCCCTCGATCAGGGCGGAGCAAGGGGAAGGGAGGTGTGGGCAGGCAGGGCGGAGGCGGCGGCGGCGTGGGTGGGAGGGAGGGGGAGGGGCGGAGGGCCGCACGGCGGCACGGGAGGGCGATGGGGGGAGGCGACGGGGTGGGAGGGCTAGGGTTGGACGTGGGCAAGGATAGGCGGGGTTACAGCCGATGGCAATTGCAGGTAATTACCTGCGAAACACGGGTGCATATAGGAAGGGCAAAAGGGCAGCGCTGCGAAGGGCGCGAAAATTCAGGGGGCGATAGGGAAATCTCCGGACGTGCGGAGGAACTGCGGAGGGACCTGAAAGTGAATCGGTGGGGATGGAAAATTAAAACCACGAACTGCGGGGTGTTTTGTGCAAAGTCGTCCGGCCGAATCGGACAGCAGGGAAGACAGACACGCGGGCAAGAACCAAGGGCTGCGATTAACCGGGCGACGTGGCCACGGTGGGAAGGCGCCGAATGGAGGCAGCGCTTACGCGCTATTAGTGTTGGGGGAATTTGGTCCGTATAGTTTTTCACTTTTGCTTTCACTTTTGCTTCATGTCAGTTGCCTGCCCGCCGCCACGCACTCGCCGACGGCTAGGCCTACGGGCAGGCGACTGCCCTCAAGCCACTCTCATAATTTTTTTTATTATATCTAGTATGCGTTGTTTAATTTTGGGTAAATGAAAAGCAACCACCTAATCAGTACAAATAACGAGAGCATTTGTGCCGCTTATTTGACAGATAAATTCGACACATAACCTTCGTGGCTCATGTGTGCTTGTTTCTAACAGAAGTGAATAGATAAAACTTCATAGATAAAACTCTCACACGTCTATCGGGATTGCTAGAACCCAGGCGACTGGGCTCGCCACGTCTATTTAAGATACATGGCCAGGGAAACTTAACTACGAAAGTTGACATCGGTGACAATTGACAAATGACACTAGCAGAGTAGCAGTTGCAACTTGCAAATTGTCGTCACTCGCCGGGGTGCTTAATTTCCAAGGCCATCCACGTCAGACAAGAACTGGGCAAACGCAGCCTCCGACGAGCCCCCTTCCTCCAGCGCTGCCTCCGCCTCTTTCTTCATCACCGCCGCGCGCGCTCTGAGCTCCCTCCCTTCCTGGGTCTCCATCACCATCCTCACCTTCGCGCCAAGCTCGTCAGCCTTGATAAATCCCGAATTATACCCCTCCAGCTCCACCGCGACGCCCATGTCCGTCATGAACACCTTGTTCATCTTCTGCTCCGCGGCCAACGGCCAGCAAAGCATCGGCACCCCCGCCGCGACGCCCTCCAGCGTCGAGTTCCACCCGCAGTGCGTCACGAACGCGGCGGTCGACGGGTGGCGGAGCACGTCCACCTGCGGCGCCCATGACTTGACGACGAGGCCCCTGCCCTTGGTCCGCTCCAGGAACCCCTCCGGCAGGAGCGCGTCGAGGTCCGGCTCCGGGCGTTGCTCCAAGAACCTCGTCGGCCCGTCGTTGCTGGTCGGCGCGCGCACGATCCAGAGGAATCGCTGCCCAGATCTCTCCAGGCCGATGGCGACCTCCGTGAGCTGGTCTTCGGGGAGCCCGCCCTTGCTTCCGAAGCAGAGGAACACGACGCTCTGCTCCGGCTGCGCGTCCAGCCACACGAGGCACTCGTGCCTCTCCCTCTCCGCTTTGTCGTCATCGTTCGAGCCCTTGCTTATCAACGGCCCGACGCAGTAGATCGGAGGCAGCGCCCGGCCGCGGCCGGGGACGCAGAGCGGGTCCCTGAAAGCCTGCACCGCCCGGCTCTCCAAGTACTCGAACGTGTTCACCAGGACGCCCATGGTGTCCGTGTTGCGCCTCCAGACGTCCATCATGGCCTTGAACATCTCGTCTTCGGGCGGGAGCTCGACCATTTCCTTGATGAAATGAGACGCCGGCAATGGCGGGGTGCCGAGGAAATCGAGGGGCGTGTCCCCCAGCTCCTTCAGGCTCGCCTGCCTTTGGGCAAGCACCGTCGGCAGCTGGGTTAGGACGGACAGGGTCGAGGCGGCCGAGGCGAAGAACGTGTAGACCGGGACGCCGACCTTCGCGCCGGCGTCGATGGCGGCGACGCAGAACATGTCGATGACAAGGGAGTGCAGCCTCTGCCGTGGGATGGAGCGGAGGAAGGTCTCCAGTAGCTCGTTGTACTGGCGGAGGAGCTCCTGCATGAGGGCGAACGGGTGCTTGCCGGAGTTGGCGAAGTCCGGAGCAGGGAGGGACGGGAGTACATGGAATGAGATGGACGGGTTGGAGGCGGCGATGCGCTCGACTACGGCGGCGGCGGAGTCGGAGTCGGACGACTTGATGGGCCGCTCGATGAGCACGATGGTGACGTCGTAGCCGAGTCTGAGGAAGGCCTTGGCGAGCTCCGTCATAGGGACGACGTGGCCGACGCCGACGCCGCCGCCGGGGTACAGAACGACGGTCTGCTTCATGGCTGCTAGCAAGTGGGCTACTACAGGAAGATTGGAAGAAAATTTCAGATGCTGCGGGTTGTTGCCTTGTTGGACTTGGGTTGGGGTTGCGGCGTTTATAGCCGTCTACTGCCTTGGTCGAGAAGGCGTATACTAGTCACCGGAGCCTTGCGAGTTGCGAGTCAAAAGATCCCTCCTTGCTGGAGACGATGGTTTGGATTTTAATTTATAACGCGCTAAATACTATAGCATATCCAATAATTCCAATTTATGACGACTTAATATTAAGTACTCCTAAAAAATAAAATAGCAGAGAGATATGCGTAGATAAATAATAAAAAAAGATATGAATAATGACTGAAATATACGTACTAAGCTATGACAAGGACTTGTTCTTTTCAGCTTAAAGTTGCTGAAATTATAACCCCTTGAGAGAGCCTTTCAAGAGTTGAAAATTATGAAAAGTTTATTTTAATAACTCTAAAAAAAACCAGTTAAAACCTCACAAAAATGATTACAAAGTATTATACATCATTTAGCTTGTATAAATATAACAAATTTAACGAAATTGCTTCAGTACGCTGCACACAGCCCAGCCCATACGCACGTCCAAATAGAGGTGCTGCTAGCTAGTCCATGCGCGCCACGTATCTTGCTTATGTTCCAGGAGGTACGCTGCTAGCTAGTAGCAAATGTGCTTTTTGATTAAACTCTTTTTAATTTCTCATTTTTGTATCCTTTCATTTGGAGTCCAAATTGCGTAGTACAAATTTATAATTCATCTAAATTCCTAATGAACTCATTTTAAATACTTTTCGATTTTTTTGATTTTTTGATTTTTTGATTTTTATTGGTAAAATTATTTCGACACGTAAGATAGGTTGTTCCAAGAGGTTGGACTCATTGTTTCAGCAGACCAAATACATTGTTACAATAGGTATACAAGTTGTTCCATCAGACTAGACATTTTTGTTCCAATTCGTTTTAGCCTATTGTTCCAGCAGACTAAATTCATTGTTCCAATAGGTATACACGTTGTTCCATCAGACCAAATAAATTGTTCCAATTGGTTTTAACCTATTGTTCCACCATACCAAATACCAAGTCGTTCCATCAGACTAGATATATTGTTCCAATAGGCCAACTTAACTGTTCCATTAGTATAGACAAATTGTTCCAGTAAATTTTATACAAGTTGTGGTCCATCGGATTGGACATATTGTTCAATTGGGGTTAGCCTATTGTTCCAGCAGACCAAATACATTGTTCCAATACGTATACAAGTTGTTCCATCAGACAAAAACATCTTGTTCCAATTGGGTTAGCCTATTTGTTCCAGCAGACCAAATACATTTTTTCAATAGGTATACGAGTTGTTCCGTCAGACAAGATATATTGTTCCAACAAGGAAAATTAATGTTCCATTAGTATAGACAAATTGTTTCAGAACACAAGATAAATTGTTGTTCCAACAGGGACAAATTAATTGTTCCATTAGTATAGACAAATTGTTCTAGCACACAAGATAGATTGTCATAAGAGGCTATATTCATTGTTCCAGCATATCAAATACATTTGTATATACAACTTGTGGTTTATACAAACTGTACATATTGCTCTAGTTGGTTTATCCTATTGTTCCAGCAGGCCAAATACATTGTTGCAACAGGTATACGAGCTGTTCCATCAGGCTAGACATATTTGTTCCAATTGGTTTTAGCATATTGTTTCAGCAGGCAAAATACCAAGTTGTTCCAATAGGTATACAAATTGTTCCATCAGACCAAAGACATCGTTCCATTTGGTTTTATACTATTGCTCCAGCAGGAAAATATCAAATTGTTCCATACGACTAGACATATTGTTCCAATAGACCAAATTAATTGTTTCATTATTATAGACAAATTTTTCCAGTAAAATTTTATATAGCAACATGGGTTTTGTTTTGTTTGTAAAAATGCGAGGAACACGTTGGTGAAAACGGTTTGTCGATTGGAGCTCCCAGTCAAAAGTTATCGCCATTTAAACAAAATTGAGAAAAGGAATCTTCGCTGATGTCAAAGATGACATCATCGCATGCAACATGGAAGGAGAGAGAGTGCGTTCCCATGTGTGACTGCATGCGGATATGCATGTTAATTGTACTGGAACAACACGGGGTGGCACTGGAACAACGCGGGGCTCGATCCTTTTGTTCCGCGCTTTGGGATGGGCTGCTGGGAGCGTGCGTCATTGGGCCGGAGCGTCCGATCGGCTGCTGGCTAAACGGACGTCCGACTGGTAGTTGTCTTTGTAACATAAATTATTCAGTAGTATATTCCGAAACTTGCGTTCATAAATAATATCTGTAGCAGCCTCATCAAAATTCTAATTTTTGCTTCTCGGAGGCTGGAAAACCACGGCCAGAGCTCTCATTGGCAAACATTTCAGCTCGCCACCACCGACCTAATCTTACCAGACCAATTCATGTCCACACGCATTGTACCCAAACGCGATCGATGCCAAGAAACTGAAGGATTTACGATTTGCGAACAGTTTTTACACCAACATAATTACCGATCTAGCTAAGTTAATTAATGGATTAGTCAGCAACGAGGAGTGATCAGTCAGTGACAGCATGATCATATATGAGCTAGCTAGCTTAGCTAGTTAGTACTGGAACCACCAGCGCCAGCGTCCGATGATCTTGCCGACGTAGGGGTGGTCGTGGGGCTTGTAGTGGCAGCCGGTGGGGAGGAACCCTAGCACGTGGGTGCACTCCCTGAGCAGCACGTCGCCGACGAGCGTCTTCTCCCTGGTGGCGTGCCGGCCGGTCACGAGGAACATGTGGCCGTCCTGGAAGAGGTAGCGGCAGCCGCCGCTGTCCACGCGGCAGAGCGGCGCGTAGGCGGCGCCGGAGTCGAAGACGACGACGTCCTGGAGGAAGCTGCCCATGTAGCCCCACTTGCAGAGCACGGAGTAGGCTGCGGCCGGCGGCGGCTGGAAGAAGGCCTGCTGCGGCTTGTAGGGGTCGAGGATGAAGTAGTGGAGGTACTCCCAGTTGCCGGAGAAGGCGGCCCGGCAGCTCAGGATCATCTGCCCGCCGGTCATCGTGCTCAGCATCGACACCGAGTGGTTCTGCGCCGGCGAGGCGGCCGCCGCGGCGCCGCCGGGCTCCGCCGCGTGCGGGGAGAACATCCCCACAATGATCACCACCGACGGGATCGCCACGAACACGAACGGGATCGAGATGATCGTCAGCCGCCGGAGCAGGTCCTTCTTCTTCTCCTCCATCGCATCGATCGATCGAGTCGAGTTCTAGGCTTCTCGAGTTCTTGAGGGGGAGAAAAATGAAAAATCTCTCCTTTAACTCATCAGCGTGTGGTCGACGAAGGTGCTGCAAAATTTAGCAGCTGCAAATGACATGTTCATCTCGTGGTGCTTAATTATATTTGGAGGAGATCGATCGATCAACTCTATTATTAGCTCGCGTGAGCATGAGAATCGGCGTGATCGATACGATTGATTGCTTGAATTAACGCTTGATTAACTGTTGCTGAATTCAATTGAACACAGAACGACGAACGATTCCCATGACCGACGCAAACAATCGATCTTGAAATGATCAAATGCATGCCTGCTCTTCGCTCCAGAACGATTCTTGGCGTTGCAACTTGCAAGATGCATGGCAAGAGATGAAGAGAGGATCACACATGGCATGCAAAATGCAAATGCGAATGTGCATATACATACATGCATGCATGTGCAACGCGTACCTGCAAATTGGATTGGCCGGATCGACTGATCAGATCGAGCACGCTCTTGCCGTCTTGCGCTCGCGACGCCAGCTGATGGTTCGTTTCTGCGGCCTTGCTTAATTAATCTGCGTGGCGTCGCGGAGGAAGAAATGGCCGGAGACAATGGCGAAGGGGAAGAGGAGGAGACTTTGATTGCTGTTGTCTCGTGCGGCCAATTAACGGGAGAGGTGGGCCTTATTAGGCTAGTCAGGCTTGTGAATGCACCACATTTTGGACCATGCCAATTACTCTTATAATACAAAGCGCTAGACACGTCGGTCGGCACTGTACATCCATTCCTGCGCGCTGAGTCTATCCACATCGCCCCGTCGCTTCGTGGCCGTCCGATCGCGAGCGCCGGTTACATCTGACCATCCATTAAAAATTTATATGTATAGGTCGTCACTCATCGGTTCTTTCTATTGAACGCCTTCTCTGTTGCATATCTGTGTTTTTTAAATAATATTTTGGACTGCATTGGCTTTATACATGTTAAATTCTGGGTGCATTTTTTTTTTGGAAAAAGAACTTAATGGTCGTCATTGAATAAAGTATGCATGGATACTTTTATAGCCAAGATTTTGGATGTATACCATACCGTGTGACGGACTTCTTTACCTTCCTTGTGCAACAATTTTTATTAGATAAAAGTCCACTTAACTCCCTCAAATATGATGGTTGTGACACTTATCCCCTTGGGCTGGCCCGAAAAACTAGGTTTTTGCTCCAGAAGTACATGAAGTGGTGTGAATGCTCCGTGAGCGATTTTGAGCGTGGTTTTGCCAAGATGGCTGCCCAAGTGGAAAGGTATTTCCACATTGACTTGTACATGACATTTCCTTTTACATTTTTTTTAACCACGGATCCCACGCTTCATATTGGTGCCGTTCCCCCAAAGAAATCATAAGGGACTTATTTGCACAAGGTTGGCACTTGGTGCTGGCTTTGCTCATGCTGTTAGGTGAATCGGTCCCAATGGATAATGGAAATCAAAGAGGTGAGCAGAACGAGAACAAACTTGATTTAGGGAGAAAAAAACTGTAAAAAAATAATCTAAAATCAATCGGACCGTAGCAATTTAAAGAATTGAGAAAGAGTATGATAAGTTGATGACTATGACTATGATGACGGTTTGCCACCAATGATGCACTGCGCATAAGACAGAACAAAGAGTAGAAACCGGTCCAACTCAGCCCAACCCGTGCAAGCGTTTAGGATTAGCACGGCCCATCAGACCGGGCACCCGTCGGGCCTCGATATAGCGGCCCACTTACCGCCGACTTATATAAGACTCGGCCCCATATCTCCCAGCCCAAGACCAGCGAAGCCGCTCCTCGCTCGCTTCTCCCTTCTCTCGGCTTCGTCGCGAACGCGCCTCCGCCCTCGCGGGCTGATCGCTTCCTCTCCGAAGTTCGAACCCTCCGCCTCCCCGTCTCCCGGTAAGTCTCCTCCCGCACCGAATTTCTCCGATCCTCGCGGCCACCGCCGGCGGCGGCCGCGGCGGTGGCGGCCCTTGCTTGCTCGGTCGCCTGGTTGTTTTTTTCTCTCGCCGCTGGGTCCAGCCGCGGCGCCGTTTCTCGGCGCGGTTCGTGGTGCTCGCCGGAATGCTCGATCGTGCTGCCTTCTGGGTGTGAGGTTTTCGCCTGGGTCTTGGGGACTTTGGCTTTCTCGGTTCAATCATGCAATTCTTTGAGGTTCTTGCGTTCGTTGGGGTTTAGTGGACTCATCATGCGATTCTTTCTTGCGTTTCCAGGCGTGACGGTGATGGAAGAGAAGAGGGCGAATGCGAGGGCGAGGCCGGAGGAGGCGGAGGCGGAGGCGGGGGCGGCCGAGAGCCCGCGGAAGTCCCCGCGCCTGGCGCGGCCGGCCGCCGCCGCGGCCGATTCTTGGCTCGACGACGCGGCGTCGTCGTCCTCCAGCGACAGCGACAGCGACTTCTACGGCGAGAGATGCAGCCACTTCGAGAGCTGCGTGGAAGAGATCTCGTCGATCTTTGCCGAGGTCGACAGCTCCGTCGACGTCCCGATGTGCGAGCACATGCCGTGCGGGCGCGCCGGGAAGAAGCGCATCCTGGTGTGCACGGATTGCAGGTCGTACCACTGCGTGGGGGCGGTGGGGAAGGGGAGGCGGCCGGAGGGGCACGCCCGGTGGCACGCCGAGAACGAGGGGCACTCGTTCGCCGTGTGGTTCAGCAACCCCCGGCGCGGGTACTGCTTCCTGCGCGAGCACACCGTGCACCACACTGAAGATTTGGGGGAAACCACGGTCTCCGATGACAATTTCGCTGGCCAAGCATCTGGATCAGCTGATCCCGATGAATTGGTGAGCCGGGAAGAACACGATGCGTCTGGCTATGTCGTGAGAGGGATGCCAAATCTTGGGAACACATGCTACCTGAATGCATTGGTGCAGTGCCTCCTTGTGCTTGGTAAGCTGCGGGAACTGATGCTAGGACCGGATGCCCCGACGGGGGATTTCCTCGGTATACTTCTGCGTGATCTCTTCGAGGCAACAAGCAGTGGAAATAACGCGAGGCAGATGCTGGACCCAGTTCAACTGCTGGAATGTATACGCCAAGGGGATTCAAAGTTCAAAGGAAACAGCATGCAAGACAGCCATGAATTGCTTGTATATTTGCGGAACGCTTTGGGTCAAGACGTTGCCCCCATGGGTACTGATGCTATCTTCAGGGGTGAACTGCGTGTTACCAGGTCCTGCAAATGTTGCTCGATTCAGTCAGTTTCCCATGATGTATTCTATGATCTCTCAGTGTCACTGCCAACAAAGGAGCCTCCAGCCAAAAGGGTTGCTGCGTCATCACCAAGCAACCAAGGCTGCACAACCCGAAGAGATATTCATGTGAACCTATTACCAGAAATGGAGAGGGATTATCTCAAGAAAGAAGGGGAAGGGAACAAGGAAAAGCTTCAAGCAACTGCTGAACCTATTGCCAAAAGTGCTGGATCATCACCAAGTAGCAAAAGTTGCAGATCTCAAAGTAAGACCTGTAGGAATCTACTTGCAGAAATGGAAGGGGATAAGAAAAAGATTCACGCAACTCCTGGACCTATTGCCAAAAGTACTGCATCATCACCAAGCAACAAAAGTAGCAAATCTCAAAAGAACATCAGTAGTATACTACATCCAGGACTTGAAAGGCTTAAGGCAAAGACTGAAGCAGAAATTGCTGAATGCCGTGATTCTCAGATTCCTTGTTCAAAATTAGAAGATGTGTTCATGGAGAAAACACCCAGGCCTTTGGAAAAAAATGGTAAGTTTATGTTTTCTGTACCTAATTAGAAGGAAAAATCAATGGACAGCTTTCGCTGAAGAAACAACAAGGGAGAAACAGGCCTGAAAGATTTGTGGGGCATTCCAAACCATACAATTTCTGAGGAATAGATGCATGAAACTGTGGAATGCTGTGAAACTACAAAATATGGTTAACATAACAATGTATGGATATCCTAAAAAACAGCTTCGAATGTGGATGATAAATATTCACAAAATATGTACAGCATGATAGTTGCTGGTTATATGATGCTGTTTGTGCAGATAGCACTAAAGTCCCATACTCCCATATGGTTGATTATGCAGATTCTACTGAAGTTGAACAGATCTGGCAAAGCAAGGATGATGTACATGGTCCTTTGCAGACTGAGAAGGATGATGCCCCAGGAGAGATCATTGAGGTGCCAGTTAAGGCTGTCGATGCTCTTCCTCACGACATTTTGTTTGGTGTACAAGTTCAGGGAATGGATGAGCCGACAGATGTTTCTTCTAATCTAAGAAATATATGTGCAACTCCACCTGTTTGTCCATCAAGAGAAAAGGATGAGCGGGTGGCATCAGGCAGTGATGTGAAAAAGAATGAAAATGCTGGTTTTGATGTATCTCGTACAGAAGTCAAGGATAACACTTACCCAGTAGAAATTACTACAGGAGATAAGGGAAAAGCTTGGAGTAGCGATATTGTTTATGATGAGGCAGAGGATAACAGCTCTGTTGCATCTATTGAAGACTGCCTGGCACTGCATTTGAAAACAGTGGTGATAGAGAGATCCTGTGAGAACTGTCGCAAGGTTGCCATCCAGGTGAGCACCAATACAAGTAAAGATGGAGAACAGACTACGGCAAGTACCGATGAAAACACTACAGTTGATGATGGCCAGGCTGAACAGTCAGACAAAAAAAAATGCCAAAGTGAGCAATCTAGCGATTTGAAAAGCTTGGCAGTAGAATGCACTTCAAGCAGGCTACCACATGGTTCTGATGCACAGCATCAGTTTACACTCACTGTGGACAGGACTACTGAAGGAATCACTTCAGGGATGAATTGCAATGCAGACCCACCCCCTTGCAGCACAGCCAATAAAAAACCCGAATTTCATGAAGAAGGTGTTCAAGAAGCTGTATCTGATTGCCTTCCTACTGAGAAACATACCAACGTATCAAGTGTCCAGGATAGTAAGAATGACAGCACACTGAATCAGGACACGGGGAAGCAAGTAAAGCAGGATCATAGTGCACACGAAGTGGAGCAAAACCAAAATGTGCTGAAAGATATGAGTGGATATGCAACTGAAACACGTTCCTTTAGCAAGCTGCCGCCTGTATTAACCATTCATCTTAAGAGATCTGTTGTGGGCATGAAAGTGAGAGGACACCTGAGATTTAAGGAGATTCTTGATGTAGGACCATTCATGGGCCCCAGGTACTGACTACTGCCTACTGGCATTACACAGCAACATTTAATACTTTTATGAGCGATTAATTATGTTGTCTTACTCTATTTTCGCTGGCTTTAGCCTTTAAGAATACGTTCTCTCTCATAACAAACTTTAAGATGGAATATTGCAGGTCAAATAGTCAGTTATACAGTTCTTTTTCCATGATGTTCTCACCATGAGCATGTGGTTTCTGTTTGAGCCCAATTCAACCGGTAGAGCTCTAATCTAAAACAGGCAGGTCAAAGTAAACAAAATGAATGACGCATAAAATTTGGTAATTACCATGAAAAATCAGCTAAGTTTCCTCTTTAGCATAGAGGTAGGTTAGTCCAGCTCCACCTTCTCTGTTGCTTGCAAACTAACATGATTTAGATTATTAAAACCAGAACAGACCTAACCAATGTTCTAATTGTCAAAGAAATATTTGCTATTCAGAAAGCTCAGTAATTAGCAATGACACCAATGGACTTGTCAAGAATATATTATGTTCACTGAACAACTGTGAAATAATTAGAACGAGCATGTTGCCCCATGTATTTGCGCGGCAAGTTTCGTAAATGACATGGACTCATTTTTCTTTTTATTCAGAATTTGTGTTTTTTTATTGTAGTTGACACATACTTCTTTTCTAGTTTCGTAGTTCACATGTACTCTTTTCTCTATTATTTTTTTATTTCCAATTTGTTTTTTTTTGGCTGTAGTTGTGTAGACTTTTCCCTTCAATCTAAGCCATTATAATCTGGTCCCACTATATTTGTAGGTGGAAATCTTTTCTTTTTTGTCGTATTTACATGGGAATTTCTCATATTAATGTGGTAACTCCATTGAACTTGGCTTTAGTATAATAATAGAATAATAGATAAGTGAACAGTCATTCTAAAGCTGCAGAAGATAAAGCTGCTTCACCTTGAACCTGGGTTCTTGTTGAGCTATGTTGTCCTTTTGTTTTGGTGACGTAAGTTGTGTCGTTGAATAACTATTGCTTATCCTGGAGTAGTGCTAGAGGTAAGTTTCTTTCAATTCTTGATGATTTAAAGTCTAGCCTTTGTGACCCTTTGTTTCTGTTGGGGTTCTGGTCACCCTTTGTGACTCCGTTAGATACTAATGCACAAAAGAAATGGCAGCATTGAATAATTTGAAAAGGAAAAAAATTCCAGAGAACAGAAACTTGTATGAAAGTTTGTTTCCATCCTTTTGAGATTCATACAATAGTTTGATATTCCTCATGAGACGCCATTAGGGAACTTAATTTATCTGTGAAATGCTTGTGTGGACCCCTCTAGAAAATACCGATAGTTATGTTGGTTTTTCTTTTGCATATAGAAAAGGATATGAGGTGACCAGGGAAACAGTCCAGCTGTATCGTGGAATTAATTGTGATTCAATTTTGAGAATAAGCTGAATATGAGTGTTTTTTGACAACCTAATTGGACCAGAACCATGTGTATTTATAATTGAAATTGTAGGTTTATGTATATGTATATGATACCATCCTTTGAATATGCCTTGAATGCACAGGCAGCATGCCACAAACTCAAATCACTACCAGTCTATCACTACTATCCTGTGGACTTTCTTCGTTTTCTTTAAAAAAAAAGCCTTGTAGAAAATTTCAAGATCATATAATTTTACAGCTTACGACTTTTTTGTTTTTACAAGGCAAGGTTCCTTCAGAAACCTAACCTCCGACGATCTTTTTGTGTTAAAAAAAATGGATTGTTGGTATAATTTATGTTTTAGTGTTTCATTGTTTGGTGGACAGTTGGACATAAACAAACCTAAAATCTTTCAATAGCCTGTTGGAATCATTACAGAGCCTTTATTTGCTAAAATTCTGATATTACATGATTAGTCACTTTCCATGTGTTATATTGGTTTTTTTATCTGAGGTTTTTCAGTTAAAAGTAAACATCAAGAAACCCTTGCCATGCTGATATTAAGTTACAGTTAGTTAAAGCCTTGCATCTGGTTTGATTGTTTTTATTTTATTTAATCTTCAGTTCTGAGGACAAAGATAATTTCAGCTACCGTCTAGCTGGTGTCATTGAGCACCGTGGCGGCCTCAGCACTATCGCAGGGCACTATGTAGCTTATGTGAGATCAAGTCACCAGCAACAGAGCGCTGGCTCTTCCCCGTGGCTTTTTGCAAGCGACACCACAATCAGAGAAGTCTCTTTAGAAGATGTTCTGATGTGTGAGGCTTACATTCTTTTCTATGAAAGGATGGAAAGCTAAAGAAATACTATCTGGTATCCAATTCATTAACTGATCAGATGGGTGGATGATCTAGGATCCGTCAAGTGTAAATACTAACATAGACGCTTGATGAAGTCCAATTTTGTTGCTTCGGCTGAAAGATCACAGGACTTCAAATTGACCACAATAGGAGAGATTTCTGTCAATATGACATCTTCATATTGACCACAACTAGCTAGATTGGCCAGATGATCCGGTCACACTCGATCTGTCAGTGATAACCTTTTTTTGTACATGGGAACTCGTATAACTTCGTATAATGTATGCTATACGAAGTTATTACGGTTTCTGTTGGGGTTCTGGTCACCCTTTGTGACTCCGTTAGATATGCTGCTATTGCTTGCTAATGCTTTAAAACTCCATGGAAAACATAGATACATTCATTGATACGTCGAGCTTTGCCGTCATTTTTTTTATGGGAATACGCGCAAAGAATTGCACCCATTTTTAGATGTTCACTTACGTGATTCTTGCATGCAATTGTTGGAATTTTCGGATATGTACACAATCTGAGAATGTGTAGATTGTGTGAAGAAATACTGTTACTACTACTGGTAGGCTGATGGGATCAAAACTGCTTCCGTATTTTTTACTCTTCTGAGCAAGGCCAGTTTTGAGCAAAACTGAGCAAGGTCAGTTCAATGTGTTCAAACAGCTGATGCTCAGTGCTCAGTGGTTAAGGCCTTGTTTGTTTCATATTAAAGTTGAGTTGGGTTTTACTGTAACAAATTTGTGATCTCCTCGAAACACATTTTAAAAAATTTAAAAAATTATGAAAAATTATTCAACGAACCTTAAGAAGAACTATTTGAAACCCCATAAAAATAACTATAAAATATTACATCATTTGGTTTATACAAAAAGACAAATTTTTATTTTATTTAATTAATTTAATCTCAAATAAACAAGGCCTAAAGCACCGTGGACTGTGGGAAGAGGAAGAAACACGATATTAAAATGCCACTTTATCTTTACAAGATCAGAGCATCCCAATAACCTCACTATACCTTTACAGTGATATAGAGAGACCGTTGGGATGCTCTCACAAGCATGTTGAATCGTACGAGAAACAAAATCATAGGTTATGTTTACAAGATGTGCATGTCACGCAAGAAAATGCAGGTATTCTGATACAAGATTAAAAAAGATGAAGAGAGGAAGAGAGATGTTGTTAGAACATACACAATACACTACTAGAACATTTTGTTGTGCATGTTGAAACATGATGTTCTGTAGATAGAACATGTAAAATGAAGTCATCGAAAAACAAGACAACTATTATAAAATGTTAATAGAACTATTGAAACATGCATAAAAAAGTTGATCGAAGATCACAAAAGATTTGATAGAATATGTTGAAAGATAGTCGCTCGTTGTTGGAACATGTTAAAAAAACGTTTGAACATGCCATAAAGAAAGTTGAAACATGCCAGAAAAAAGGCTGATGGAACATGTAAGATACGATAAAAACATCATGTTCCACAACAGAATCATCCATCCCAATGCAGAGCTAGATGCTCCATAAGAACAAAAATGATGTTTCGACAAATAAACTCGAATGCTTATACGTACAAGTGTGATGTTTCAAAGAGAAAAAATCGTGGCACACCTCTTATTCATATTTTTCTTTCTTAAATTTGACGGGCTCTCATCGTTCCTGCTGAATCTAACCATCTAGCTCGTCGGATAGGGGTGGATCAAGAAGAAGAGTGTGGAGGACATATATATACAGAGAGAGAGAGAGAGAGAGATGTAACATGTTAAAAAAAGTTTGAACATGCCATAAAGAAAGTTGAAACATGCAAAAAAAAAAAGCTGATGGAACATGTAAAATATGATAAAAACATCATGTTCCACAACAGTATTATCCATCCCAATGCAGAGCTAGATGATCCATAAGAACAAAAATGATGTTTCGACAAATAAACTCGAATGCTTATATGTACAAGTGTGATGTTTCAAAGAGAAAAAATCGTGGCACACGTCTTATTCATATTTTTCTTTCTTAAATTCGACGAACTCTCGTCGTTCTTGCTGAATCTAACCATCTAGCTTGTCGGATAGGGGTGGATCAAGAAGAAGAGTGTGGAGGACATGTATATATATACAGAGATAGAGAGGAGGGGGGAGGCAGCTCCAAAGCAATAGATGTGTATAGTTCACGCGAAGAGAAGGAAGAGCGAGGATGCGCTAGCATCCGATATTTATCCGAGAATAAACAATTCCGTTATTTACTGTATTTTAATTTTAAAGAATCTCTCTTACTTTTGTTGTTCAGATTTCTTCGAAATAACCACTCGCCGTCAAAAGAAGATATTGTAACCAAAATGACAAAGGAAAGGTGCCGCGGAGCTGCCGGAGCAGAAAGCATCGCAGGCCGCAGCCCAAAGCAGTCGTGTAGGTCTATCGGGCCTCCAAAGGGTCAGTGAGGCCCATACATACGGAGGCCCATACAAATGGTCAGGCCTGGTCCAAACGCTCCAGATAACACAGCCCATGGCCCGCCAAGCCGAATAGCACCAGTCAGAGCCGGAGGCTCGCAGTTCACCACCTTCCTCTTCCTCCTCCCGCCGCTCAACCTCGCGGCCTCGTCATCGTTGCCAACGCCTCCATGGCTCCATCCAAGTCCCAACCCTCGGTCTCCCCATCTACTGGTAAGTTCCCGCGCATTCCCCTCGCTCTCCCTCCTACCCCCATCTCTGCTCCTCGTAGCGGATGCGCGCTTGCCTGATCGCCGAATCCGCGGCGTGGTTCTTGATGCTCGCCGGAATGTTCGATCCTGCTGTTTTCATGGTTCCCGAATCCGCGGCGCGGGTTCTTGATGCCTGCCGAAATGCTCGATCCTGTTGCTTTAATGGTGGGGGGTTTTAACCCGGTGATTCCCTAGCCCGTGCGGTTATCACATTTCTTGAGCTTTCTTGGCTCATCCCTAGCCCGTGCGGTTCTTGGCTTGCTTGGTTGGTTCTCTGGGGTTTAATCGATTTTTTTTTTGTGTGGTTCGTGCAAGTGGGGAAGAGGGCGAGGGCGGGGGAGGCGCCCGAGAGCCCGTGGAAAGCCCCGCGCAAGGAGCCGCCGGCCGCTGCGCCGGCGGACTGTGATAGCGACAATGTCAGCGGCGAAATTCTTGGTGCGGATTTCTTGAGCTTTCTTGGTTCATCCGTAGTCCGTACAGTTATTGTCTTGTTTGGTTCTTTGGGGTTTAATGGACTCATCTTTTTTTTTTCTTTTTTTTTTTTGTGGTTCTTGCTTTCCGATGTGATGCCAGGGGAGAAGAGGGGGAGGGGCGAGAGCCCGCGGGGTCCATGCCTGAAGCCGCCTGCCGCAGCCGCGGCCGATTCTGGATGCTACCAAGCAGTGGCCACAGCGAGCAGTGACGGCGAACGGTGCATCCACTTCTATTGTAGCCCTGATGAAATGGATGACATCTTTGCGCAGATCGAGTCTGCCCATTGTGCCCCAACGTGCGAGCATGTCATGTGCAAGGTCACCGGCCAGAGTAATATGTTGTTGTGCACGGAATGCAACACATCTTATTGCGCTGGAACTGGATCTGTGGACAAGGACAGGCCGCAGGGACATGCCTGGTCGCACGCCCGTCATGAGGCTCATTTCTTTGCTGTGTGGTATGATGATCCGAACATCGGGTACTGCTTCTGGTGTAAACGCAATATGATCCACCGTATGAGGGACAGAGAAGATATGGGGGAAAATATGATTGATGATAATGTGGGCGGTCATGCGACTGGGTTAGCTAATGGGCATGGCTATGTTGTGAGAGGGATACCAAATCTTGGAAACACTTGCTATTTGAATTCATTGGTCCAGTGCCTCCTTGTGCTCGGTAAGCTGCGGGAAAGGATGTTAGGACTGGATGCCCCAAAAGGGATCCTTGGTATGTTGCTGCAGGATCTCTTTGCGGAGACAAACTGTGCGTATAATGTGAGACGCACACTGGATCCAACTCTACTCCTGGAAGGTATACGCTTTGGGGATTTGAGGTTCACAGGCAATAATATGCAAGATGGTCATGAATTGCTTGTATATCTGCGCAGCACTTTGGATCAGGAGGAGAAGCTAAAGGAGCCTCATGGGACACAAGAGGGTGCCTCCAGTGTGACTCCCACAGTTACTGATTCCATTTTCAGGGGGCAGCTTTCTGTTACCAGGTGCTGCAAATGTTGCTCGATTGAGTCACTTTCCCATGATGTATTCTATGATCTCTCTGTGTCACTGCCATCAAAGGGTACTCCAGCCAAAAGTGTTATGTCATCACCAAGGAACGAAGGTCTTACTTCTCGAAGGAACATCCGTTTAAACCTATTTCCAGCAATCAGAAGGATTGAAGAAAAGAATCAAGCAACTGCTGAAGTTGATGACTCTCAGGTTCCTGGTTCAAAATTAGAAGATATGTTCATGGATAAAGAACCCAAGCCTTTGGAAATTGGTAAGTCCATGTGTCCTGCACCTAATTAAAAGGCAAAAGCAGTAGAGTACAGCCCTGCAGTTTTGTGAGGGTGTCCCAAGCCATACAACTGAGGAATGGATGCTTGAGACTACCACTGTTTTTATTATTTTTGTTCTATATAAGAAAATATGGCACTGTTCATGGATGAAGAACCCAAGCCTTTGGAAATTGGTAAGTCTATGTGTCCTGCACCTAATTAAACGGCAAAAGCAGTAGAGTACAGCCCTGCAGTTTTGTGAGGGTGTCCCAAGCCATACAACTGAGAAATGGATGCTTGAGACTATCAATGTTTTTGTTATTTTGTTCTATATAAGAAAAAATGGCACTTTTCAAAATGGAGCTTCAGTACTAGCTAGATGGAGAAAATTGTTGAAGGACAAAGATGGACTGAAGAAATGTCAGAAAAACCTTCGGGGGTAGCTAGGTAAAACTGTACATGATTTTTCAGTTGTCTTAACATGGAAACGCTGTTTGGAATAGGCTAATAGTGCAGTGGTTGAAATTGCCATTGGAAGGTATCTCAGGGTGCTGAGTGGTTTTCCTGATATAATAAATTTTACTCCAAATATTTGGATAACATAACAATGTATGGGATTTTTTTAATAAAAAAAAGCTTCAAACGTGGAGGATAAATGATAAAAAAAAATGTAGAGCATGATGGTTGATGTTTGCATGATGTTGCTGGGGCCTGGGGGCAGATAATACTAAAGCCCCACATGCTTGATTCTGCAGATTCTACTGAACCAGAGCAGATCTGGCGAAGCAGGGATGTTTTACATGGTCCTTTGGAGACTCAAAAGGATGATGTCTCAGGAGAGATCATTGAGGTGCCAGTAAAGGGTGTTGATTTCCTTCCTCATGACATTTTGTTTGATGTCAAAGTTCAGGGAATGAATGAGCCAACAGAAGATTCTTTTAATCCCCTTGTTTCTCCATCAAGAGAAAAGAATGAGCGGATGACATCAGGTGGTGATGCAAAGCAGAACGATAATGCTAGTTTTGATGATGCTAGTATAGAAGTTAAGCTGAACACTTGCCCAGTAGAATTTACTACAAAAGACAAGGGGAAAGATTGGAACAGTAATATTGTTTATGATGAAGCAGAGGATATGAGCTCTCTTGCGTCTATTGAGGATTGCCTGGCACTGCATTTTAAAACAGAGGTGATAGAACGGTTCTGTGAGAACTGTCACAAGGTTGCTGAACAGCTGAGCACCAATATTTGTAAAGATGGAGAACAGATGATGGCAACGACCAATGAGAACACTGGAGTTGTTGGTGACCAGACTGAACAGACAGACAGGAAAACATGCAAAAATGGGCAATCTAGCAATTTGAACAATTTGATGGTAGAACACAGTTCTTCAAGTAGGAAGCCACAAAGTTCTGGTGTACAGCACAAAAAACTCACCGTGGGCAGAACTACCGAAGGAGCCACCTCAGGTCTGAGTAGTAATGAAAACTCATCCTCTTGTAGGACAACGACCAAAAATCTTGAATACCAAGGTGTTCAGGGAGCTGTACCTAGTTGTGTTCCAGTTGAGAAATATACTGATTTATGCAGTGCCCAGGATAGTCAAAATGCTAGCACGCTAAATCAGCACAATGGGAAGCAAACAAAGCTGGATCATAGTGCACACCAAGTGGAGCAAAACCAAAATGAGCGGAAAGGCGTGAGTGGGTATGCAACTGAAACACGTTCCTTTAGCAAGCTGCCACCTGTATTAATCATTCATCTCAAGAGATCCGTGGTGGGGCATGTGAAAGTGAGAGGACATGTGAGATTTAAGATTCTTGATGTAGGACCATTCATGGACCCCAGGTACTATATATGTGGACAGTAATTTCTGTCTGTCCAATTTAACCAATACTAAAAAATAAATTGACATGCAGAGTGTGGTAATTTCCTGAAAATGTCAGCCAAGTTTCTGTTTTAGCTTAGAGGTAGGACTGATTGGTTGGTACTGCTCCACTCTTATCTCTTGCTTGCTGACTGACATGATTTAGATTATTGAAATATGCACAGACCAAACCAATATTTAATACCTTTATCATTTTATGATCCAGTAACTATTTTATCTTAGTCTGTTCCTTCTGTTTTCAAGAATTTACCTTCTTTCTAAAAAGAACTAAAAGATGACATCAGCATTGCTGGTGACATAATCGTTTGGACTGCTCACTTTTTATAATTTTCTCATTGTGAGCACGATAGCTTTTGTTTATCCAATTAGTAGCATCTGAACAGACGCTCTAAAACCAGAGAAGAATCTGGGGTTTGTGTAAAACATGTTTACAGTGCTAAATTGCACCTTTGAACATGTTTACAGCTCTATGGTCTTGAATGACCATTGCTTATCCTGTAGTAGTACTAGAGCCTAGAAGTAACATATCGCGTATGGGCAACCCAATACCTGTAGCCTGGCATAGATCTGTGTGGTTGTGACTATTGGGTGACTCTGGTTACCCCTTGTGGCTCAAATGTGAGCTCAGTTATATCTGCACTAAAAAGCGGCAGCATTTAAAAGTTTGAAAAGAGAAAATGGCACACAACAGAGATCTATATGAAAATTTTTGGGCGTCCTTTTAAGATTAAGACTTGATTTTTAAAAGATTCTATCAAACATTTGTACTTCTAATGAGACACTCTTAAGGAACATAATTATTTGTGTGAATGGACCATCCAGATGCTATCTGTAACATATATAAGAAACACCTTATTGTCAAAAGCCTGTGGGTCTCCCCCTTTAGAAAAGGAAATGGCCGGACCATGTGAACAGTCCAACCGTATAGTGGAATTACCTGTGATTATTTTTTTGAGAATCAACTGAACATATCTAGTGTTTCGTGACAGCCTGGTTTGAACCAAAACCTTGTATGTTTAATTCAAACTGCAGGTTTCTTTATACAATATCATTATATCAAACATATTTGAATATGCCTGAAACGCACAGACCACCTGCCACAAAGTCAATTCACTGTAGCAGTGAATCACTTAGTACATTGTTTTTTAAAATAAAAATGTTGACTTATAGAAAAATGAAGAACTATTATATCTAAAATTCCGGTAACTACATGATTAGTCACTTGCAATGCGTTATACTGTTTTTTTTATCTGATAGAGGTTTCATGTAATGATCTTCAGTTGAGAATATATATAGATGAAGAAACTCATTCCATTGGTGATGTTTAGCTATAGTTACATCTGGTCTGATTGTTTTTATTTTCTCTAATTTTCAGTTCAGAGGACAAAGATAATTTCAGCTATCGTCTAGTTGGTGTCATTGAGCACCGCGGCGGTGTCGCAAATGTTGGGCACTATATAGCTTATGTGAGACCAAGCCACCATCAGCAGAGCAATGGCCCTTCCTCATGGTTTTTGGCAAGCGACACCGACATCAGAGAAGTCTCTCTAGAAGATGTTCTCATGTGCGAGGCTTACATTCTTTTCTATGAGAGGATGGAAGGCTAAGACATGCTTAGCATTCCATCCACGAACTAATCAGAAGAGCAATCACAAAAGAAGCAGATGGGTGAGGCTAGCAGCCATTCTTTGGATGGCCGAGGATCCATTTGGTGTACATGCTAACGTAGCTTTGTGATGTAAGTTCATTTTTCTATGAGAGGATGGAAGGCTAGGAAACGTCTGGCACAAAGGAAGAGCAATCACAAAGGAAGCAGATGGGTGAGATTTGGAAACGTTCTTTGGATAGCATAGGATCCATTCAAGGTACATACTAACAGTGTACATTCTGTTTCTTTGGCTGAGAGGTTTCTGCCTATGTAAATCTAACATACTAACATACATCAATTGATCTGGTTAGTGTCACGCGTAACCTTTTTATTTTTGGTAATATAGATATAAATGTAGGAACTGCCCTGTTTGTTAGAGATCAAATACAAATAGTACGTCAATGCATGTTCATAGCACGGTGCTTATATTTAGCAGAGGAAATCACGCTAGTTCTTCGTTCCAAAACGATTGTCGGCATATGCAAATGCGCAGAACTCCAGTCCGTTAGAGCTGGCCAACAGGCCCGGTTGGTTTGGTTACTAAACGAACCAGCCCAACGGGCTGCGGTCTCGGTTCAGGTAAGGTTCGCACAGAGGCCGACCCGGTTCTTTTAGCTGGTTTATTTTATTTTAAAATATTTTTAAAAATTTAAAAATCTATTGTATTTCATGAATATATATTATAACTTAAATAAATATATTATTTATCATAATATAAATATATATAGAAATACATATATATTGAATTAAATTAATATACTAAAGTAGCGAACCGGACCGGACCGGACCGCCACTATGCGAACCGAACCGGACTGGTCCGACGGGCCGAGGTGCCGACACAGGTTCGTTTCGGTGAACAGTTCTGCAGGCTCGGTTCGGTTCAGTTGAACCGGCCCGTTTGGCCACCTCTAAGTCCGCTTAACCGTTAGGCCCATCATCCGTGATAACGCCCAGACGGCCCGGCCCGGCCGGCCCATCAGGCCTGTTTGGCCACCTCTATTCGTCTCCCCCGCCCAACCATCCCCAAAACCCCAACCAGCGACGCGCTTCGCGAACGCCTCCCGCCCCAACTCCGGCCGCGCTGATCGGTCGCGCCGTCTCCTGGTAAGCTTCATCCCTCATTTCTCTCTCCTGTCCTCCACCCCAACTCCGCTCCTCGCCTGATTGATCGCGCGGCAGTTTTTGCTTGGCCCCAGAATCCGCCGCGCCGTTCTTGATGCTCGCCGGAGTGTTCGGCCCTCGTCGGTATCTTGCTGGGGTTCTTCGCCTTGCCATCCGCCTCCCGAGCTTTCTTCGTTCATCCCTAGCCCGTACGTTCCTTGGCTTTCTTTGGTTGATTCCTTGGGTTTTAATGGACTCATCGTTCTCATCAATGCGGGCACTTTTTTTCTTGCGGTTCTTGCGCTCCAGGCGCGATGAGAGAGGAGAAGAGGGCGAGGGCAGCGGAGGCGGCCAAGAGTCCGCGGAAATCATCGCGCTTATCGGCGGCGGGGGCCGACGGCGCCTCAGGAGAGCAGTGTGACCACGTGCTCTGCACCCTAGACGAAATCCATGATATCTTTGCAGAGATCGAGGCCTCGAAGTATCCCCCGTTTTGCGAGCACCCCGGGTGCGGGGTCACCGGGTGGAGCAAGATCTTGGTGTGCACGGGCTGCAGCTCGCACTTCTGCATTGGAGTGGTGACCAAGGGTAGGCCGCAGGGGCACGCCCTGATTCATGCCAGGAGCCATGGCATCGAGCACTGGTTCGCTCTGTGGTACAATGACCCGCTTGTCGGGCACTGCTATGCCTGCCGACGCAACATGACCTACCACCTGAGGGACGAAGAAGAAGACGTTGGCGCCGGTGGTCATGTGGCTGGACCAGCTAATGGGCATGGCTACACTGGAACAGGCAATGCGTCTGGCTATGTCGTGAGAGGGATGCCGAATCTTGGGAACACATGCTACCTGAATGCATTGGTGCAGTGCCTCCTTGTGCTTGGCAAGCTGCGGGAAAGGATGTTAGGATCGGATGCCCTGACGGGGTCCCATGGTTCAGCACTGCAGTATCTCTTTGCAAAGACAAACTGTGATGACAATGCGGGAGACATGCTGGATCCAACTCAACTCTTGGCATACATATACTTGGGGGATTCGAGGTTCAAGGGCAATAATATGCAAGACAGCCATGAATTGCTAGTATATCTGCGCAATGTTTTGCACGAGGAGGAGAAGGTAAACGGGCCTGCTGGCATGCAAATGGAAGCTCCCAGTGTTACTGAATCCATTTTTGGGGGTCAGTTGTGTGTTACCAGGACCTGCAAAAGTTGCTCGATTAAGTCAGTTTCCCATGATGTATTCTACGATCTGTCGATGTCACTGCCATCAAACCGGGGGCCTCCTGCCAAAAGTGTTGCATCATCACCAGGGACTAAAGGAGCCAAATCTCAAAAGAAGATCCGTATCAACCTACGTCCAGCAATAGACAGGATAAACGAGGAAAAGACTAAAGTAATTGCTGAAAGTGGTGATTCTCAGAAGCCTGGTTCAAACTTAGAAGATGAGCTTAAAGACAAAACACCCAAGCCTTTGGAAGTCGGTAAGTCTATGTGCGATGTACCTAATTCCTTACCAATTAGAAGGCAAAAACAATTGTGAACAGGCCTGCTGATTTGTGATGGTGTCCCAAACCATGCAACTTATGAGGAATGAATGCATGAAACTGAGGAATACTGTGAAACTACCAATATAACTTATTTTCTTGCATAAGAAAAATGGCACCTTTCAGAATGGAGCTCCATTACTACCTAAATGGAGAAAATTGTTAAGGGACACACATGGACTGACGGTATCAGGAAAACCTTCAAGATATCTCCATAAACCTGGACAGGATGTTTTTGCTGTCTTGACAAGGCAAACCTGTCTGCTGTGGTGCAGTAGTTGAAATTTCCATTGGAAGATAGCTCAGGGTGTTTGAGTCCTTGTCTTCATATAATAATTTCACTCCAAATGTTTGGTCATTACATAACAATGTATGGATGTTTTGAAAAAAAATATGCAAATGTGGAGGATAAAGGTTCAAAAACAATATGTAGGGCATGACAATTGCTGGTTGCATGATGACATGGTGTTGCTGGTGCAGATAATACTAAAGCCCCATATGCTTGATTCTGCAGATTCTACTGAAGCAGAGCAGGTCCGGCAAAGCAAGTATGCTGTACATGGTTCTTCGCAGACTCAGAAGGATGATGACCCAGGAGAGAGCGTTGAGGTGCCAGTAGAGGCGGTTGATTTCCTTCCCCAGAACGTTTTGCTTGATGTCAAAGTTCAGGGAATGGTTGAGCCAACAGCAGATTCTTATAGTCCACTTGTTTCTCCGTCAAGAGAAAATAGTAAACGGATGACATCAGGAAGTGATGTAAAGAAGAATGGTTTTGCGGGGCTTGATGAAACTAGTATAGAAGTCAAGGAAAACAGTTACTCAGTAGAGGTTACTAAAGCAGACAAGGGGGGAGCTTGCAGTAGCAAAATTGTTCATGACGATACAGAGGATGTCAGCTCTCTTGTGTCCATTGAGGACTGCCTGGCACAGTATTTTGAAGCAGAGGTGATAAAAAAGTTTTGTGAGAACTGTGCCAAGGTTGCTGAGCGGGTGAGCATCAATACATGTAAAGATGGAGAGCAGATGATAGCAGGTACCAGTGGAAATACTACAGTTGATGATAGCCAGACTGTACAGTCAGACAAGAAAATATGCCAAAGTGAGCAATCTAGCGATTTGAAAAGCTTGGCAGTAGAATGCACTTCAAGTGGGCAACCACATGGTTCTGATGCACAGCATCAGTTTATACTCACAGCAGACAGGACTACTGAAGGAATCACTTCAGTGAATTGCAATGGAGACCCACCCTCTTGCAGCACAGCCAATAAGAAACCTGAATGTCATGAGGAAGGTGTTCAAGAAGCTGTACCTGATTGCCTCCCAACTGAGAAACAGACCAACATATTGAGTGCCCAGGATAATCAAAATGCCAGCACACTGAATCAGCACAATAGGAAGCAAGCAAAGCTGGATCATAGTGCACACCAAGTGGAGCAAAACCAAAATGAGCTGAAAGACATGAATGGATATGCAACTGAAACACGTTTCTTTAGCAAGCTGCCACCTGTATTAATCATTCATTTCAAGAGAACTGTCGTGGGGCATGTGAAAGTGAGAGGACATGTGAGATTTAAGGAGATACTTGATGTAGGACCATTCATGGACCCCAGGTACTGACCACTGACAGTTTTTAGTTTTATGCAGCAATATTTAATACTTTTATGTGCCACTAAGTATTATGTTTTGTTCCCACTCGCTTTAACAATACACCTCTTAAAAAAATTTAAGAAGACAGGAAATACAGGTCAAAGAGTCACTTGGAATGTTCATTTTTCATGATGTTCTCATTGTTTTGAACAAGATGATGTTCTCATTGTGAGCACGTGGATTATTGTAGACTATGTGCACAATGCTTGAGATTATTAAAATCTGAACAGACCAGCTCAATGTGCTAATTGATTTGTCACAGAAACATTTTTATTCAAAAGCTAAGTTATTATCTATAACAGTAGTGGACTTGCCAAGAATATGTTCTATTCACTGAATGACTGTAGCATCATTAACGGTAAATGAACAAGCTTTCTAAAGCCGTAGAGGATTAAAATGCATCACCTTGAAGGCTTGAACCTGGGTCTGTAAAACATGGCTCACGGTGTAAAACACGAGTTTCTGAATGATCATTGCTTATTCTGGAGGAGTGCCAGAAGTAAGTTTGTTTGAGTTCTTGATGGTTTGTCACTTTATCTTGTACTGCTTAAACTGCTCCAACGATTCAAAGTGTAGTATAAATTCTTTCCATAAAACCGTTGATTTTGGCGTTTCCGTTGGGGTTCTGTTCACCCCTTCTGACAAGTGTGATCAGTTACTCCCTCCAGTCACAAATATTTGACTTTTTTTTTTACTTTTCATGGTTTCCGGTATGCAACTTTGATCATGAATTATAATTGCAATTTATTTTAGGCCCACCGAAAACATAGTATCACTATATGATATAATATCACTATCATTCAAAAAAAAAGAGAGAACATAATATCACTAAAGTTCTTGCTGAGACAGGTCTACACATAATTTATGTGTACACAATCTACTTATTTTTATGGCTCAAGTTTTGAAACTTTGACTCGGACATATCTCAAAAACACCAATTATTTGTGACCGGAGGGAAAGTTGGCACTGTCGGACGGTTTGGAAACGGAAAAAAGTTTTAGATGACAGGAATCATACAAATGTTTATAGGCATTTGTTTGAAGAATGGGAGTAGCATTTGGTACTTATGATGAGATGCTATTAGTAAACTTAATTGAATTGTGTGAAGGTATCGGCCAGATTCTATGTGTAACATGTATAAGAAAATATTTGTGAAATGCCTGTGTGGCTCCCCGTCTAGTACATTTTTCAATAATTATGTTGGTCTTTTGGCATATAGAAACAGCAATGAGGTAGATGTGCAAACAGTCCAACTGCATTGTGTGATCAATTGTGGTTCTTTTTTTAAAGAAACAACTGAATATTTGTGCCTTTTCACAGCCTAATTGGGGCAAGAGCCCTGTGGCTCTAATTGAAACTGTATTTATATGATTTCATGCAGCATATTTGAATATACGATTTATATGATTTCATGCAGTATATTTGAATATACGTCGAATGAACGAACTGCCTGCCACAAACAAAATTGAATGTACTTGTGTTGTATTTTAGGTCTTATGTATTTTTATTTTTTGTTTTTAGACAGCTAGGTGCCTTAAAAGGCCTAACCTGACAACCTTTTTCTATGTTTGCAATTTGGCTTATTCAATATAATTCAAGTTTTGTATTTCACTGTGAGATCTTTTAATGTCCTGTTGAAATTAATATAGACCCTTTATTTGCTAAAATTCAGATAATTACATGGCTAGTCCCTTATGATGTAGTTATACCGGTTTTTATCTGACAGAGGTTACATGCTATAATGTTCAGGTAGGAGTTTAGGAGTACATACATCAAGAAACTCATGCCCTTTATTTGCATCTGGTTTGAATTTTTTTATTTTCTCTAATTTTCAGTTCTGAGGAGAAAAGTAATTTCAGCTATCATCTAGTTGGTGTCATTGAGCACCGTGGTGACCTATGCGCCGAAGTTGGGCACTATGTAGCTTATGTGAGGCCAAGTAACCAGCAGCAGAGCGCTGGTCCTTCCGCATGGTTTTTTGCAAGCGACACTGACATCAGAGAAGTCTCTCTAGAAGATGTTCTCATGTGCGAGGCATACATCCTTTTCTATGAGAGGATAGAAGGCTAAGACATGCTTAGCATTCCATCCACGAACTAAACAGAAGAGCAATCACAAAGGAAGCAGATGGGTGAGGCTAGCAGACATTCTTTGGATGGCCTAGGATCCATTCGGTGTACATACTAACGTAGCTTTGTGATGAAGTCCAATTTTGATGCTTTGGCTGAGAGCCTGAGAGGTTACAGGACTACAAATTGACCGCATGCACATACCAAGTTGGACAGATTTCTGCCATTGTTTTTGATCAGCTGATCTTGTCATTCATTCATAACAAAAAAAAATTGTACACAAGGAGCATACGGAGATTTTTTCTCCCTCGAAATAGTGTAAACAGAGTAGGACCATGTGGCATTGGTGAGGTTCAGTTGGATGTTACTGTTACTTGCCAATGCTTTAACGCTTCATAGTACTTAGGAGCATTCTTTGATACCATTGACCTTTACGATGATATTTTTGTGATGGGCAAGCTACATATGCAGCATGCTCTGATTGGACCTTGATGTGGTAAGGGCAGGCTCTTCATTTTTAACCTACGAGAGGTCGATTTGGGTCCTTGTTTACTTGTTGGCCGATTTCATCCATTCTGATTAGCTGGTCGGTGCAGTGCATGCATCTGTTGGGGGGAAAAAATTAATTTGCTACACGTGTTTTGATGCCACTTGGTAAGAATAATTGCAGGAATTTTGGTACCAAGTGTTAATTAGTTAAACTGTGAATGAAAGAGGAAAAGAGAATGTGCGAGCTGATAGAATTTACTAAATGAGCACAAAAAAAATTTACTGTCATGCTACATTATTTTGAAGCAATCCTACGGACAAAACACATCCATCATTTTTTTGCTTGGATTCTTTCTTCCTTTTTTTTCCCTTCCGATTCATTGAATCATAGGACTCAGAGGTGACGTTGCCCCTGAGTTTTCCTATGTCGTTTTCTTGATTTGGTTCTTCTCCTCATGTTTTCCTCAGAAATCCTGTCACGTTTGGTTCGGGTTGGATTAATTGGATTAGCCAATTTTTTTAGCATTGGATTAGCCAATGTTAACCCAACTGGATTAAGTCAATTTTTTAGTGGAACCAACCAAACCTAAGAGCGCGCGTCAGTTTGGATTAAGAAAAATATAAGGAAAGTAGATTTGTTGTTTTCTTGAACTTATTGTTTTATTTCTTATTTATCTCTTCTTGGCTTTGGCTTATCGAAGAGTCAAAATAAAGTCAAACGCTTTGGTTTTTTCTTTTTTTATTCTCAAGACCATGTCTAAGAGCTCTCAACGCGAGCGGGATCTTCTTCAGCGAAGACGACAATCTTCTGATGGACGACAATCACAATCGTCCACTCTACATCGAGGGCAACATCGAGAAGGCACCTTCGACGGATCCTCATCGACCCTGGTTCCGCTGTCAACATCCTGCCCCTGCGAAGCTTAACGCGGGCCGGCTACACAACTGCCGATCTCGAACCAACCGAGGTCGTCATCTGCGAATCACGGCAAGACAACGCTGGGCGCCATCACCGTCAAAATACAAATGGCGACGTTCCTCTTTAAAGTGAGGTTCTTCGTGATCGACGCGCCTACCTCATACTCAGCCTTACTCGGAAGGCCGTGGCTACATAAATATCGCGTGGTGCCATCAACATTGCACCAATGCCAGAAGTTTCTTGACAATAAAGGCACGCAACCACGCATCGCCGGCAATCCGTCACCATACCTCGTGCAAGAAGCATACCACGCCGACGCCAAATACTTCTTTCCGGTACAATCGGGGGAGAACGAACAAGGACGGTCCACTCCGGCGGCCGACATCATGGCCAAAACCACAGCTTCTACGCCCATCAAGGAGATGAAGCAACTATGCACCTGGTCCCAACAATCATCGCCAAGAAGACCCATTGGGAGCCCACGCGGAGGCTTCAAACACGGCTTCGGCAGCCGAGGTTATTCGTCCAGCCACGACGATTTGAAGCAATCAACACCTCTCACACTGGGGGCAAGATCAACTGCCGACAACAGCACCTCATCATCAACATCTATGAGAGCTGTGCCGCCCCCTTACACCGTTACGTCTGCAACAACTCCACTCATACTGGGGGCAACACCATCCTCCAATCCGGATGCCTCTATGACAACACCGGCATCCCTGAAGCCTATCATCACACTCCGGGATCGTTCCAACTCCAAAATCAGCCTGTTGGAGGATGGCACGGTCAAAAAGATCGTCACCGAGATTGAAGAGGCGACCAAGAACACGAAGGTCATGCAGCCTCCATCTCTATACGTCTCGGTGGCCACCCCACTTGACATTTGGGTAGTTCCTAGGCGACACAAGCCATCGACGTCCATAATATTTTACAAGGCACCTCCATCCCGAGAGTGCGACGTGGTGATCAACCTCCACAACATGTTCCGCGTGGAGGAAGAAGTTGCCGCGGTCACCATCAAAGTTGACTCTCGACTCGTTCACATGATGCAAAGGGCGGGAATCACGCTTCGCGGCAACAACAGAATGCCACCTCCTCCTGCCGTCTGCGAAAAATGGTGGGCACAAGCGGAGAAATTCCTAAAATAAGGGGAAAAGCGGCAAAACCCACCAAAATATGGGTTGGGCTACAACAAAGAAGAAGCCACGGCCGATGAGAACGACATCTTCCACGACTTCGACCTCGACTACGAACAAGCCTTCTATTGAACCATCATCCCAGGACCGCAACCAGCACCTTTCGGTCTTCTCAATATCGCTGCAACTTTCCAACAAGCCTTGGCGTTTGCCTTTGGGAGCCCACGCCCCATGAAGATGCTAGCCAAGCACAAACACGACTGGCATGACCGCCTCTTCAAAACTCTGTGGGCGTATCGCGACACCGCCCGCATTCCAACACAATCAAGGAGAAGGTAAGTCTCCTGACCTCCCCCTCCCTGGATGAATTTTCCCTTAGAGGGCAAAGGTACGCACGCTGCCGTTTTCTCTAGACGACTTTTCCCTTTGAAAACACACACAAAAAAAAACAATTTCTGCCCCGAACAAGTTCATGATGCACAACAAGTTGCACATGTGAGCTATCGTTTTTTTGGAAGAATTTTCCCTTTGAAAACAAGACGCCAGAGCGTCTACACAAAAATGGCTTTTTCTTATTTTTCACATTTTGCTGGTCAACAAAAGAATTGCCTGTCTTAGAGCCTTTCAAGACGGAGTCCAAGAAAGATCATGACTGGGAGTACCCGCAGCCGAGCAACCTGCACACCAAAACACAAGAACACATGCCACGTGAATGCTCTCGAAGACAGCAAGGTGATTCTTGGGTCATGTCAAAGTGATGAATCCTCCACGTCGGACGCGCTCCCTGGCAGCCTCAGACCAACGGAGACATCAAGCCGCGGGGTCAACCTATAGCAACAAGATGCATCAACATGCCAACCCCATTAGGCAAATCAACATCAAAGCTCTGGGATGAAACATAGGAAAAGATGCGGGAGAAGGCTGCCCGTTCGGTCAAAGTCTGACCGGTGTGAAGCTGCTCGTCAACTCAGAAGCATCAACAAGGGCCCAATCAAAACAAACAAGCTAGCGAGGATTAGCTAGTCCACAAAGGCAGGCAGCTCGTCAACAAAAACTCCCAAATTCAACACTAGAAGTCTAACAAAAAGACGTCTACCACAAGCGAGCGAAAGGGAGAGCATCACATCCCCGCTCGATCAAACCAGCATACAACGCCGAAAGCAAAAGGAGATGATAGTCGCTTGCCATCCTCGGCAAAAGTTAAGGCACAAATCTTCACATCAAACCCTGAACCATCAGCCAATTTTAGCCATTCCCAGGTCTCTAGGTTCGATGAGGCTGCACACTGGGGGCAAGACCGTGCTGTGGAGGTAATTCATCACAATGGAAGACTAGAGCAAGATCCTTTGACGCCTTTCAAGAAATTTTACCAAAGCATGCTGATTCAACAACACGAGCACCCAAGGAAGCAAAGTTGTGTGCTACAATCGTCATGACCCTTTCGAAGGTTCCCGAAAGCAAAGCTCCTTGACAGGCTTTTCTAAGATCACATATAGCATTTGTGAATTAAGGCGTTGCGCGTTTCAGCGTTTCTGGCCGTAGTGTAGCGTTGCTCGCCGCTCGCGCGCTGCCGAAAATTCAAAACGGCACGCGATGCAACGCTACGCCACGCCAAAACGCGCAACACCTAAGAAAGCCAACATTTTAAAATCCTTCAAAACAAATTTCTTTTTTTTGGGTTTTATTTTTTTGAACATATCCACGCTTGTGTTATGCTTGGTATTTTTTCTATGACACAGGATCTCGAACGTCAACAATCACTTTGGCGCTTCACCAACATCCCTTTGATGGAAGAGTTAGGAACAATTCCGGCACTACACCAACTCCAAGCCAAGAACAAACCTGGCATATTGATAGAAAAGCTGAGAACAAGGCCGGCGTCACGACAACTATGAGCCAAGAACAAGCCTGGCACTTCGACGAACAAGCTGAGAACAAAGCCGGCTCCTCGTCATCTTTAAGCCGAGAACAAGCCCAGCAATACTCGATGGTCAAATGGTGTACAAATCTGGCATTCGTGGCAATCCTGCTCACCAGCACATCCCGAGCTGCGAACATACCGGCGCCTCACCGATCACGACCATGAGAAGATTCTCCTACGCCGAGAGATCATTAAAGCTGAGAACAATACCGGCGCTCCAAGCTGAGAACAAGCCTAGCGATACTTGACGGTCCAACGGTGAATTGGTCTGGCATACATGGCAATCTTGCCCGCCAGCACATCCCTGAGCTATGAACATTTCGGCGCCTCACCGACATTGGCCGCGAGAAGATTTTCCTACGGGAGGGAGATCTTTAAAGTTGGGAACAATTCCGACCCTTCGTCAATTCCAAGCTGAGAACAAGACCGGCGACACTGGATGCCCCACCGGCGAACACTGCTGGGCACGACGAAGTTATTCCAAAAAGATTCTCCTACGAGGGAGGTCTTGATGCCGAGAACAATCCGGCGCTACGAAGTCGAGAACAATCCGACATGACGACACATGCCCGTACATCACCTACACATGCTGTCCACACCCGTTGCACCTACACATGCAACACACGCACACCGCATGCCTCATACCCACATATATGCCGCACATGCACACGCAGCACATACACGCGCTGCGTGCACACCCTACACACGCACTGTGCGCACCCACATATTTTGCACAAAAAAAAATTATACCGATCCGACTCCGGTCTCTCCTTCTTCTCTTTCCCGAAATCAAATTGGTGGGGGGCATTTGTTGGACCCAAAAAAAAATTTATTTGATCGGCTAATTGAGTTGGATAATTTCGCGAGTAATTAATTAAAGCGATAAGTGTTCGTAACAAACTCGGTCTTATCTTTTGCATGCTTATCTCTATCTCCTTCCTCTATAAAAGCAAACCACGAGCACCAGAAAAAGGGGATTAGCAGTCTGCAATCGGGGGCCGAGGGGAGAAGGAATCGATCTACTACTGCTCTCGGGGCACGCAGCAAACAAAGACCTGCAGTTTTCATCTACACGCAAGGGAAGAGGAAAAGGAAAAAAAGGTAAAGGAACCATGTGACCGCAGGGCCGGGTTCTTCACATCTCCCTCTCTCCTTCTTTCTCTCTCTCCTCTCTCTCCTCTCTCCTCTGTTCTGGACGCGAGCAGCAAGGGGCGGCCTCCAGTTTCTTCTTCAACCACGGCAGCACGGCGTAAACACCTCCTCCATGGTGGCGCCCCCAAGCCGGCGGTGACGGCGGCTCACTCCAGCGCACGTACAAGGCGACTCTCCGGGCCTCTCCTCCTCGTCCCATCACGGCGGCGGCATCATCTTCTCCAGCGCATGGGTGGCAGTGTGCTCCCCGATTCCAGTCAATGACGGCGCACATGGGTGGCCGGCGTGCTCCCCAGCTTCGGTCTATAAGGCGGCGACTGGCCGACTGGGTCGTCTTCTTTCTCCAACGCATGGGTGGCAGTGTGCTCCCCCGGTCATCCTCTTTGCGACGGCGCCTTCTCCAATGCATGGGTGGCAGTGTGCTCCCTGGGTCATCCTCTTCGCGACGGCGCCTTCTTCAATGCATGGGTGGCAGTGTGCTCCCCCGGTCTCAATCTATAAAGGTGGCGGCTGGATCATCTTTTTCCTCAAGCGTATGGGTGGCAATGTGCTCCCCTGATCCGGCGCATGGGTGGCGACGAGCTCCCCCAATCCCGGTTTTCAACCGCGGCGGCGGCATATAGGTGGCAGTGTGCTCCCCCGATCCTGCGCATGGGTGGCGACGAGCTCCCCCGATCCCGGTCTTCGACGGCGGCGGCGGCGGCGGCATATGGGTGGCAGTGTGCTCCCCCGATCCGGCGCATGGGTGGCTACGAGCTCCCCCGATCCCGGTCTTAGACGGCGGCGGCGGCGGCGTAATGGGTGGCCGGCGCCCTGGCTTCGGATTCCAGGGCGGCGGTGTGGATTCACATCATGTGCGGAAGGCGCCGCCAGTTTGGCCCCTGATGATTCCGATCTACGAGAATGGCGATGGGTGGCTCATGGCTCCCCCTCAAAGCGACGAGCAGCGACGCCGCCTTCCCTTCTGCGGCCAAGCGACGGCGCGGACGCCCCCTTCCTTCTCCACGGTCGGCGCGGCATCGATCTCTCCCCTTCAACGCCGACGCGGCGACTGCGACCCGACTCCCCGTAGCGGCGGCGGCGCCCTAGACACGGCTCGGTGGCGGCGCCGCCATCCCCTTCATCTCCTCCGGCGACACGGCGTAGCATGGCGCTGACTCCGACTCCCAATCTCCCATTCAAGAGGCACCGCGAATGCGTGCGCGCACGAGCATGGCCTGCACTGCACTGCCCTGCTGCCAAGGCACCGTATCCGTTGAGCGCCGGCAAAGACTTCGTGCCCAGAAGCCGAATCACAAAGCCAAGCTAGAAGAGCGCGGCGATGTTCAGAAGTCACGGACATGAACAATCCATCGTCGTGGAGAAGCCGAGAAGTGCAGTAGGAAACTCAGGCAAGGCATAGAAGGCTGCACTACCACACATACGTATTTATACAGCTATACGTGTACATGCATGCATGTATTACATGTGTATGCTGCCATGCATGCGCGGATCCAATACCAGGAAGCGGTGAAGCTGACGAATTAATTGCTGCTATGATTCCAACTCCGCGCCAGCACAGAGGATCTCGCCGCTGGCTCAGCCCCACGTACGCTGCTGCACGCTGCTGCCTCGGCTCTGCTCTCAGAGTTACGGCAAGAAGCTGATAAAAAACAACGTCCACGAGATGCTGCTTATCACACCGTGGAGCTGAAGTATGAGAAGAATAAAGGCACACGTACATGCATGGCTGAAGGATATATATACGTGTGTGCATAGGCTATACATGTATATGTGTGTTGTTTCATGCATACGATCGATGCCATGCATGCATGAAGCCATAACGAAGCAACTCCTGCTATGCTTTTAATTCCGGCGGAACACTCTGCTCCAAAATATATGACGGCCGGAGCCCTACGCGGCACTGCGCACCACTTATCTTCACCAAGCAAAGAAACACAAGTGACGCCACGTAAAATGGCATTTCAGTCTTAGCGGAAACTGCGTTCTGCCAGGGACAATCGTCTTCCAGCCTCGTTTAACAAGTTTTGCTAGCGAAATCACTTTCCCCTCGAGGAAACTAAAGACCGACCACCAGCAACTCCGTTAACGATCACGGGAGCTGTCTGGCGATCTTCTCCAACAATTCCGTCAACACCGACGGGACCAACTTCTACATCAACCTAAACGGGATTACGTCCCGTTCAACAAACGCCGCCCCGAAGATGAACAAGACCCTGGAGGCCGACAGCGTCGTGGAAATCCCAATTCCACGGTGCCGACCTACATATCGTCCCGACAAACACCGCCTGAAGGTGAATAAGACTCTGAAGGCCACCGATATCGTGGAGAGATCCCGATTCCACGGCACCGACGTCCGTTCAACAAGCATAGCCCCGAAGGTGAACAAGACCCTGAAGGCCGACATCGTCGTGGAGATCCCAGTTCCACGGTATCAACATACACTTCGCTCCAACAATGTCAAGACCGAAGGTGAACAAGACCCTGAAGGCTAATGGTATCGTGGAGATCCCAATTCCATGGTGCCGACGCACATCTCTTATTCAAGAAACACCGTCCCGAAGGTGAACAAGACCCTGAAGGCCAGCCATACCGTGGAGATCCCAATTCCATGGTGCCAACATACACTCCGCTCCAACAATATCAAGACGATGGTGTTCAAGACTGTCAACGTCAACATCCAACCCCGGACACGCCGAAATACCCCCGAGGACGCCAACATGCTGTCTACTTCAAATTTAAGTCAAGTGCAATCCGTGCATCTCCCAAGTACAACTATACCAACGTGAAGCCTAAAAATACAAATTCAAGCAACACGGGCGGGCATAGCCATACAAAGGCTGTGCTAGGCACTGCGTGGGCCATGTTACCCCACGTATTCTGCCGTCGCCAAACTACACCTTACATCTACCCACATCATTGTGAAGCATAAGACAAAGAGAAGAAGAAGAAGAAGAAGAAGACAGCCTTGCGGCTTAATCGGAGGTGTTCTGCGCGTCCCCGCGTGGATGTAATTAACTGGGTAGCCGTCCGAGGCACCAGGATCCAGAACCATCACAATCGTCTACACAAAATGGCCAACCAGCATGGCTACGGAGCGCAATCTCAACAGGAACTTGTATTTTATTGCGATAATGAAATATCAATGTTCTTGTCCTCTTTTTTTGTGTGTTTTCGATAAATGCACTGGCACGCCCGCAAAAACCGGTGAATTTGTGTGCGTCACAGTGTGAGTCCCCGGTTCTTCGAGTGCTCTTTGGGTCCCCCTTCGTCCGAGTTGAGACCTCACCGCCACGTCCACGAGCTTCACCGTCGAGTTCTTCACCGACCCGAACAACTACATCCCCTACACCAACCCAAGCCCTTGCGGGGTGCAAGGTCACCGCGGCTCGTGTTCGGGTGCATCCTCTTTGTCCGTTCGAAGACCGTGTTTGTCTACACCTCTGGGGCGCCGTGGCTACGTCCAAGGTGTCGGGATGCCGAAACCCTTCCACCGGGAAGGTCACTGTGCTTCCCACGGTGCGTTCGACCAAGGCCTCCGTCGACGTCGGGCTTCGTCAAGGTCTCCGAGTCGTCATGTACGCAAATACCTTCTTCGTGAAGGTTGGTACCACTTCGGTGGTGCCGGGGTAATGGAGAGCTCCTAACTTGTGGCAGAATGAACCTCGTTAAAAAATAGGCTTGCCTCCCTTGCACTATTTACTTTCCTCAACTACTTTCCGTCGCTTCGGCTATTTCATTCATAGCGTAGTTTAGCTTCCGGCTAGTTAATTGTTTCCGTTCATTACCTCTTAGGTCAACTGTTAGGTTGGGTCATTAAACTTGACTAAAAGAGAAGAAAAACTAGCGTTAGGAGAGGAGCACGCCTCGGTGTGCCCCAGGTACTCCGAGATCACAGCCTCATCGCAGCTCGCGTAGTACTCGTTGCCATCTTCGATGTCGTCGAAGCAGCACATGTCTCTGATGTCACTAGAGTTGATCGACATCAGGAGGATTGCAAACGATCAGGGATCTATCCCGTCCCCACGGACGGCACCAGCTATCGATGATTGGGAAAGTGGATTCCTCGAGTCGGGCTTACTTCTTGATGAGGGACAAGATGACCCCTTCTGCTTGGTTGCGGTGTGTTCCTAAGGCGATCAATCGAGGGATCACAGGGACAAAGACAAGGGTTTTTATCCTGGTTCAGGCCCCTCACCTTCGAGGTAATAACCCTACATCCTGTGCTTTGTTAATGGTGGAAAAAGAGCACAAAGGTCCTAGATCGGATCTAGGGAGGTACGAGACGAACTATGGGCATGACCGAGCCCGGCCGTAGCGCACCCGATTACAATGATCTGGCGAGAGAGTGATCGCGTGATAATGCCTAGTCTACTTGGCTAATACCCGCAAAGGAGGGTTTATATAGGGCTTGATACAAGTGGATAAGATGAAAACTATCCCTAAGTCGGTAGAGGACGCCGCGCCGTTAGGGAGCCCTAGCTCCACTGCCAGAAACCCTAACCGCCCCGTCGAGCCGTGGGCTGGGCCGGATTCACGCTTCCTTAGAGATGAAGTCGATGCCTTGATCAACAAGTCACTGTGTAGCTCACACGCCAGCGCGTTGCTCGGTAAGGGGTTACCCTTTGGTACCTACAAAACGAAACAAAGGGCTTCCATGAATTTGAGCTCATGATTAAGTATGACATCAACATCTTAGAGCCCACCACAACTGCGTGTGGGTGGGTGGGTGGGTGGGTAGGGGGTAGTGGAAAGTGGTGTTGTAAGCTACAAGTGGCGATAGGGACTGGAAGTCAATAGAACACATAGCCACGTTTTTGAACTCCACCACCATGGGTCGGCTCTCTAATGATGAGGATTGAGGAGATTCGCTCGATGTCACCACCACCCAAAGCAGATCGTAACATGAGTATCTTCCCTATCCTGATTTGTATCACTAATGATACTACAACAACCAATACATGGTCAAAGTCGACAACCCAATGATAACCATAATGCAGCATCGATAGAACACCTATACTTAGAAAAGTGATCTGAAACAGAACTTGTAGGCCTCCGACTGAGCCCTAGCCGCCATTGACGTCCAAGAAGATGCATCCGGGGAAGGGTACGCCAAAATTGGTGGTTCGCTTTGATCACCTGTCCTGTCGCTGCTCTCGTTCCTCTTCTGTTGTTCGGGCTCATATATAGTACTATGCTTAAGCTTCAATGTTATCAAGCGAAAGTCCTGCAAATTGTATCTACTTGTTAATTTTCTTGATATCGGATACACATATATAAGAGATATCAGAGATATCGAGAACATAGAAAACAAACCCTTAAGGTATCTCGAATGGTGCCAAAATCTTGCTTAGTGGCCTATCTCAAGTCTCCACAAAGCCCAAAACGTTTTACTAGGCCCAGTTTGAGATCGAAGCACGGGAGTCCACTTTTGTCCCCTAAACTATTGGCA
>SPJY01001239.1:1168475-1182769 GCA_005191435.1 Raddia distichophylla
GGGGGGGGGAGGGGAATCGACCATTGCCAATAGTTTAGGGGGCAAAAATGGATTTTTTTCTAAAAAATGTCGAAGCCAGAAAAATACAAGGGGCAGGTTTAATTCCCCGCGAAATTCGAATATCCTCTCCTCTTGTCATCCCGACAGTCTGCAGACGATGTGAGCCGCCCAACTGTCGGAGATCCCCTTTCCTTCCTTCAAGCAGCTGTCGCAGATCCCTCCAAGGCTCCACCCACGTCGCTCTCGCGACCTCGCTGGCCGGTGCGCCGCGCGGTCGCGCCGTCGCTTCGTTCTCGCCGCGGCACGGCACGGCCGCCGCTCATCACCGGGCACGTACGCGCGGCGAGGTGCCAATGGTGGTGTCGTACACGCAGGAGCACGTGTACCGCCACCCATGGCACCGCGTCACAGCCGCGGAGTGGCGCAAGTTCACCGACCCGGCCGCGCGCGCCGCGGCGCTCTCGCACATCCTCGACGTCCACACGCTCTCCCGTCAGGTCGATGCGCCGCGGGGAGGCCTCCGCGTCGTGCGGGCCGTCGCGGGCCGCGCCCCGCCGCCACCGCTGCCGTTCCTCCTCCGCCGCCTCGCGGCCGCGGCCGGCTCCGGCGACGTCGTGCTCTGCGTCGAGCTCACCAGACGTAACTTCTAAGTGCTTGCTGTGTAGTGTGTACAGAGTAGACTTCGTGTGAGCTCAGCTTCTGAAAATTTTCACTTCTTATACGCACTTACATTTACAGAGTTTTTGGGAAAAGGATTTATGAGAAGGTAAGCCATGTTCTCCCCTCGTACTCCTGGTGTTTTGGCTTGGGTTTTCTCCGCGGGTTGGTGAGTTCTCGGGGGTCTTCCGGTCATCGTGTTCGAGTGCTCTTTGGGGTTGTTTCCCGCCGGATTTGAGACACTTCCTCACCGTCCCCGAGCTTCATCGGTCCAAGCCTTTGTCGTGCCGTACCTCTTCACCAAGCGAACCTCTTCACCAACCAAACCCTTGCCTTGGGCAAGGCCACCCGGCTCGTGACCGGGTGCTTCCACTTCGCCGGAGCCGAAGTCCGAGGGAAGCCGTGCACGACTTCAACTTCGGGGCGTCCGGACGTCGTCCAAGTTGCCGAGTCGCCGCCAAGTGGCCAAGACTCCGTCGTCTCCGCGTCAAGACCAAGTCTCCGTTGGCGTCACTTGTACAAACACATTCTTTGCGAAGGTCGGCGCCACTTCGTTGTGCCGGGGTGTTGGGAAAGCCACCAACTTGTGGTGGAACCCGGCCTCGGTGTGAGGGTCGGAAGCGAGCCTTGGGTCTTCGCCCTAAAAGCTTACCGAGTGGATTGCGGGCACGGGACGAGAGAGTCTTAGTCTCTCTTCGGGGGAGATTCCGCATCGTGGAGTAGGTGCGTTGCACCGAACCACGTTAAAAATCGGTGAGCCTCCCTTTACGTTTCCGCACTACTTTCCGCATTAATTTGCTTCGGCTATTACACTAGTGATCGCCTCGGCTATTAGGATAGTCTTGTTTCATTCCGCTTGTGCGTTTAGCTCTAGTTTGAGTAGAATGTCAAATTAGGTTTCAACCTAGGGTTAGATAACTTAATTTGACTAAATCAAAAGGAACAAAAATATTAGGAGGTTCAAATTGTTAAATAGTCCGCTTCACCTCCCCTCGCGGCCTTAGATCCTTTCAATGTCGCCGTGTGCAGCGAGGACGTTGACGTACTTGGGAAAGAAACACGCGACGACAATGTTGGCATGCCTGAAGAGGAAGCCGTGCTCCGCGAAGAAGCCAGCGTACTCGGTGAGGATGCCGATGTGCGTTGTGGAGACGTCCATGTTCCCATCAAACATGCCAGCATACTCCATAATGATGGCAGTAATCCAAACAAAGAAGTTGATCTTGATGTTGACGTCGGCGATGATGTCGTCGTGTTGCCATTGCCGACGTGGGCAGAGTCGTTGTCTGTGGTGCTGGTGGAGATGCTGTCGTTGAAGTGGACGGAGGCGCTATCATCGATGCTGGCAGAGACGTAGCAGAAGATGCAGACCCACCGTAGACGTTGAGGTACCAGGAGAATTTGGCCTCGATGTTGTCCTTGGTGATGATGCATCGTGGAGGGTCGGTCTCGCCTGTGCCGTATGCGGTGAAGAATCCGATGACACCTTCCTCGTGGTCGATGTTGGCGTAGCAATAGAGGATGGCTTCGTCATCAGCTTTTCTGATGAAGTTACGAAAGAAGCCGAATTCGATGTCGACGCTGACGTAGATAGCTTCGCCGTCGGTCTTGGCAACGAATACACCGATGAAGTTGTTGTACCATAGGGTTAGGGGTACCCATCTTTTCGGTGGCTCGGAGGATCGGCCGTAATTAACTAGACGATGTATAGGAAGATCCACTATGTAAGCAAGCAGATGTACAAAAGTGCCCTTGTGTGGGCTAAGACATGGGGACAAGATGGGGATTTCCCATCTTGGCCTCACCCTATATAAACAAACAAGGTGCAAACCCAAACGATCGTGCCTACCTTTCACTATATATGTTAATTAAGGCCCCATTTTTTGGGCTTATTTAGCTTATGTAGGCAACTTATTTTGATCATGCATGTGATGTATCGTCAAAATAGATTTTTCACTTAGATTACATTAAAATAAGTTTGTCACTTATAAACCCAATAAATCGGAACGAATGAGCCAAAGACTAACTCGAGACCGAGCATGAATATATGAGCTTAGGTGCCAGCGCCTTAATCACTAGAAGAATCTTACAAAGTCATGCAGATGCGATATAATGCATCCTATCACTCTCTTATTTTTGTTTGAAACATGATGGATCTACAACCGATAATACTCATTAATTGTTGAAGCATGTCATTATGTCAAGCCATATTAATTATAGCGAAAATTGCCTTGTAGCCAATTGCAGGAAATCTTCAGAACTTGTATATAATGCCCTATCATTCTCTTCATTTTAAAAAAAGAAATATTTTCTAATTTGTTTGCTTTTTCAGGACTTTTTTAAAAAATAGGTTTTTAATTCTAAATATTTTAAAAGTTTTTAGGCCTTTTCACACTTTCTTTATTTTTCATTTTTACGATTTTTTAGGTTTTAAATTTCTTATATTTTGCACTTTTTTTTTGTCCTAGTCACCACCACGTAGCCGGCCACATCAGCATCCATGTGAGCACTTAACGGCAACATAGGCACCACACTAGAATTTAATGGTATTTTAACGGAATCCTAACAACCTAGGGGAATGGTGCTAAAGACAACAAGTTTCAGGGGCGGATAACGTAATTTCAAAGTTTAGAGGATTTTTGGACCGGAAACCACAACCCATGTGGGGCGGATAACATAATTTCAAAGTTTAGAGGATTTTTGGACCGGAAACCACAACCCATGTGACAAGGTCGACTTCGTGCTCTTCCAAGAGGCTACATGCTCCTTGATCGGCGATGGAAACTCCAGCCGCTTATGGACCGATGATAGATGGGCCCAAGGGGAATCACTCGAATTCTTTGCGCCTGCGGCCTTCGCCCTTACCGTCGATAAGGATATGTCATCCGCTTCCACGCTGCACCAACACGTCTGGATATCCTCAATCTCAAACTTGGCGGATGCCCACGTCTTGCAGGACGTCTACCGCATTTGAGCAAGAATCCAAAGCACCACGCTCACCCCTAGGGAGCAGGACTCCACGGTTTGGCGCTTCACCCCATCCGGGGCCTACAAGACAAGATCCGCCTAATCCATTCAGTTTGTGGGAAGCTCGTCTTGGCATGCCGCCTAGAGGATTTGGCCGCCCAGGCTTAGAACAAATGCTACTTCTTCGCATGGTCGCTCTGCCATCGTAGAATCAACACACTACGGATGTACTGGCTAGAAAAGGATAGCCCCATAACCCGATGAGCCCTCTTTGCCTGACTGCCTCGGAGACCTCTGACCACTTGTTTTCTCAGTTCACCTTCTCTATGCAGATCTGGGTCAGAATCTTAGCCGCCTTCGACATCCACTTCCATCCCCCGGACGCACCATTTCTATAGTGGTGGCTTCGCACAAGACCGGGGGTCCAAGGAGCCCGCCGCCAATTTGATGGGTTAGTGTGTTTAGTGCTCTGGCACATTTGGAAGGAACGCAATAGGCGCACCTTCGAGCGAGAGCTTCTCTTACGATGTCGCCTTTGTGCTATCTGCAATCTGGGCAGACCTTGAGGACTTGGAAAGGAGCACTTCGTACCGTTGGGATCTCTCCCTGGTGGAGCCTCCCTCCATCAGCTAGTCTGTAAATAACTCTTTTTCCTATCTTAATGAAAGGTAGCGCACCTGACACGTTCTCAAAAAAAAAGTTTAGGGGATTTGTGCAATTGGTTACAAGTTCTGAGGGTTACAGTGCAATTTTCTCTTAATTATAACCTACTTAGGAGAGTATCCATGTTTTTCTAGAAAAAAAAAAGATTATTAATAGTGCATTCCAATAGATCCAACTGGCAACTGAAATAACATTTGGAGGATAAAATAGCTTTCAGAGTTTTTTACCATACATAATAATGAATATGCACCGTCCATTTCGCATAAGCTACATATTTATTTTGATATATAAAGAAACTAGTCATTAGGCCTTGTTCACGAGCTGTACCCACGCATTACTACAGAATTGGCCTTTAGTACCGGTTCGGAACGGGCTTCAGTACTGGTTTTAGAACCAGCACCCATGAATTGGGACTAAATGTCTGTGGGCTTTAGTCATGGTTCCGTCAACCGAGACTAGCTATAGCCCTGCGGTGGTGTAAAAAAATGGGTTCTTGTTCACGACTCGTACCCACTAATACAGAATATGCCTTTAGTACTAGTTCAAAACGTACTTCAGTGTCGGCTTTGGAACTGGCACCACTAAATCGGGACTCTTCGAACTTGGGACCTAATGCCACCACATGACTCTTCACTCACTCTTCTAATTAACCCACCCGTCCACGTGTATTGATTAGAGTAGGATATGAATTCCTTTTGAAGAATATTGGAACGGGACTTTAGTATCGGTTCATAACACGAACTTGGACTAAAGCCTACCTTTAGTCCGGGTTCGTGTTACGAATCGAGACTAATGTGCGTCCATACCAGCTGGCTTGTATTCGCATGCGAAAAGAATCTTTATTGGTGCCACCAACCAGTACTAAAAGTTCAAAATCACTACTACACTATCAGTACCGGTTCGAATCCAACCGATACTAATGTGCCGATAAATTAGGCCATTTTTTAGTAGTGAACTTATCTATCTATTAAAGTATGTTGGTGTGGTAGGTTATTGTGAGCGTTAAAAATAAGACAGAAACAGATAAAATAGGGCAACATACATAAATGCCATTAAAACGTTACAAATTGTATGGCAGTAGAAAAATGCAATAATATAAGCTGAAGAGATAGCATATAAGACAAGGAAAGATGAGAAAATGCATTTTTTTAGTGCCATACAATTTTCCAACTAACTCTATAATGATATGTAGATGCAATTAAACCCAGTAAAATAATATGAAGAGATAGCATATAAAATTGAGAATAAAATTTGCAGAGGTATTTTTTTACTGCCATGCAATTTTATAATGGCATGAATGCAATTAAACCCAGTAAAATAAGCTGAAGAGATAGCACATAGACGAGTATAGATGAGCAAATGTAGAAACTACCCCCGCTTGCGCAAGGTTAAAGGCACAATGGACAATGGGCTACCATCCTTTCCTGCCGCGCAAACCGCGACGAATTTTTAACATTTTGTATTTAATTTTTTCAAAAATAAATTTTTTTTTTGTTTATTAAAATTAATAAACTACTCTCCTCCCATGATTTGATGTGGCGGCTAATCAAAACCCGCCGTTTGATCTGGCAAGAAATACATTGCGGCGTTTCCCGCCAGATCAAGGGGTGGGAAATATCTCGGTTTCACCATGCTATTTAGTTGAACTCGCCAAGATAAGTGGCATTGCAGGGAAGAATCAGAAGATGTCGAGGATCTCCTGGATGAAGCCGTTGCAGAGGGGGCAGTTGCCGCGGCTGACCCAGAGCTCGCGGGAGCAGAGGCGGCAGAAGGTGTGGCCGCACGGGATGAAGGCGGCGCCCTTGTGCCGCACCATGCACACGCAGCACACGTGCACCATCTCCTCCTGCCCCTCGCCGCCGTCCTCCTCCTCGTCCTCGCCGCCGCCGGCGTCCCTGCGCGCTCCGCCGCCCTCCTGCTGGTCGCCGTTGTCGTCCCACTGGCTGTCCGTCTGCCCCAGCAGCGCCATCAGCGACATCTGCGCCGCCGGCGTGCCGCCTTCCTCCTCGCCTTCCTCGTCCTCGTCGTCGTAGTCGTCGTCCTCGTCGTCCTCGTCGACCACGGGGCGCCTGGTGCTGGCGAAGGCGGTGGTGGCCGGGCCGACGCGGGTGGAGGTGACGCGCGAGAAGGTGGGCGTCGCGCGGAGCGAAGGCGCGCGGGAGAAGGTGCGGGAGAAGGCGGCGGCGGCCTCGCCGGGCGAGTAGTTGTACTTGTTGCTGTGGCTGCTGTTGCTGCTTCTCAGGCTGGCGCTGCTCGTCGTCGTGGCGGCGGGGGCCGGGGCGGCGGCCTTGGCCGGCGGGGCCGGGGCGAACCAGGCGCTCGCGGCGCGGCGGAGCCGGAGCCGGTCGCGCAGCGGCTTCCAGTTGAGCACCCCGCCACCCCCGTCGGCGGCGGTAGGACTTCCTTCCTGGTCGCCGGCGGCGGCGTCGGCATCTCCGTCGCCGTCGTCGTGGGGGATCCTGAGGAAGTCACGGATGGCCGGGTCGGGCGTGGACAGCTGCTCCGACAGCGTCATCGTCCGCCGCAGCTCCGGCCGCCGGTCCATCTAGCTTTGCCGCCACGATTGTCTCCTCCTCGTGGGGATCGATGCGAGAGTGTACGTTGGTGGTGGAGACGAAGCGGCGGCGTCTTATGACCATGTTCATAAGGAAGGGAGGAGAGGTGGCGGAGCGGGTTCCCCGCGCTTTACAATCGCCGGAACGTGCGGTGCATGGCAGCATGGGTGATGCTAAATCACGATGAATATTTAGATACCAAAACCTAGCTAATAGGAGTAACATTGAAGGCAAAGAGGAAAATTAACAGTGCCTGCAGCATCAATAAGAGTTTTCTTGTGACAATATATCGATCTTCAGTTAAGGGTATCATATGAAGAAATTTGTGCTATTGCTGATGTTGAGTTATAGTTATTTAAAGCATTTCATCTGGTTTGATTGTCTTTATTTTCTCTAATCTCCAGCTCTGAGGACAGGCATAATTTCAGCTATTGTCTAGTTGGTAGAGCACTGTGGTGGTCTCAGTGCTGAATTGATGATGTAGGGCACGACCTGATCAGAAAGAGCGATTACACAGGAAAGAAATGGATGAGATGAGCTGAGCTGAGCTGACATTCTTTGGATGACATACAAACGTAGACTCGTGATTTATTCCGATTTTAATTGTTGCTTTAATTTGGCTGAGAAATTACAGTGCTCCAAATTGAAAGCAATGCGACGCATCAAATTTGATAGATTTCTGTTGGTCCTCTTGATCAGCTGATATGGTCAATTGGTCATTGATCCTCATTCATAACGTACCCCCCTTTTTTTTGTACACAAAGGGGCATACTAAGATTTTTTTTTATGAAAAAGAAAAGAAGAAAACATACTACTGGACGTGGCATTAGGGTTCTCTTAGATGTTACTACTACTTGCTAAATGCTAATGCACTCCGTGGAAAACTTGGAACATATTCTTTGATACGTTGAGCTTCCCCTTATATTGTGATATACACAGGCTACATTGCATGCAACATGCTTTAGTTACACTTTGAAGTAGCAATGACAAGCTCATCGTTTTCAACCTACAGTTTTCAACTCGTGAGATCTTACCGCTTACACCCGTGCAAAGATTTGCAGTTGTACTGCACTCCGTGGAAAACTTGGAACATATCCTTTGATACGTTGAGCTTTCCCCCTTTTTGTGATATAAACAAGCTACATTGCATGCAACATGCTTTAGTTACACTTTGAAGTAGCAATGACAAGCTCATCGTTTTCAACCTACAGTTTTCAACTCGTGAGATCTTACCGCTTACACCCGTGCAAAGATTTGCAGTTGTGATGTACTCCGTATTAATATAGGACGTCAATGTTATGTGGATCGTAATATTCTTGTTGACTTGTTGGTTGGTTCATGCAAGTGCTGAAATTTCAATTGCTGGAAATGTGTGTATGGTGCGAATTTGTGTAGATTGTGCGAAGAATACTGTTACTACTACGGGAAATATGTGTATATTGTAAAGTTTAAATATTTGCATGTTTTTACTATGCTCGTGCCCTCGGCCAAAATCTGGACGTGCAGCGACGAGGTGCCTCCTGCTGGAATTTTTAATTTTTTTTATATTTTTTTTATTCGTTTATGCAAAATTACATGTCGGATTGAAAATTAGACAAAAATAGACGCCGGTCGCACTTTGAATTCGCAACCAAGCATCGGTCGCAGTTTGGGCGCACGACAAGTTGGTGAATTTGCGGCCGCAGGAGACCCAGGCACCAGTCGTGCGCTCAATGCACGACGGGGTACTGTAGCTACAGTGCGAAGTTACTGCTCATCCTTTTATCAATTAACACTTCATACCATATCCAACTTACACGAAACAAATTTCGAAATTCATGTAAAATCCTAAAGAACCCATTTTCAAACTTTCAAATTTTTTAATTTTTTTTGAATTTCGAATTTAAACTTGAATTTGTATTTCAAATTTTGAAATTTTGAATTTTGAATTTCGAAAATTGAAAGTATGAAAAATGGGTTCTTTAGGATTTGACATTAATTTTAAAATTTGTTTCCTGTAAATTGGATATGGTATGAAATATTAAACTTCCAATTTTCGTGTAAATTTAAAATTCAAAATTCAAAATTTAGGAGTTTAATATTTCATACCATATCCAATTTACAGGAAACAAATTTTAAAATTCATGTCAAATCCTAAAGAACCCATTTTTCATACTTTGTATTAACACCGGCGAGCGCGAGAGAGGCAGAGAGGAGAGGGGATCGGGAGAGGAAAGAAGAAGCTGACATGAGGGCCCCACTGTCCAGTGACTCCGCGGCGAAGGGAGGAGGCAACGACGAGCTGGGCCGGGAGCGGCTTTCGCGGCCCAGTGCAGCGGGGAAAATAGGAGAGGGGAAGAGGAGCGGGCCGGCTCGGCTTCGGCCCAACCGGAAAGAGGAGAGGAGGAAAAGAAGAGGAAAGGAGAAGTGGGCCAGCTCGGGCCGAGCAGAAGAATAAAACCCTTTTGATTTTCTAATTCTCATTTGAACTTTTATTTTCCAAAAACTTTTTAACATATTAATACTTTAGGAAATTAATTTTGTTTCTCAACAATTTATTAATACACTTCCAAATACCTCCATTTGAGATTGGCTTTGAAAATATATTATACATATGAAAAGTATTATTAGATTTTTCCCACCAAGGAGCATGTTTAAATCCTTTTTCCAAATTAAATGAAATGTATGCAATGACGATGAATATGCCATGATGCAATTTAAATGATTTGCGATTTTAAAATTATGCATTTGAGAAATTATTAACGTGCCAAATTAGTTTTTTAAAATTTGGGATGTTACATGCGCCTGTGCCATTCTACCAAGCAACGTAATTAGCTTGGGCACCATCTGCGGGGGTGAAGTTGCGGCGCAGGTCAGAGATCCAGTTGTTGTTCGTGATGGCCTCACGGACCGATCTGTTTTTCCTGGTGGAGGCTCTGAAAAGCTGAGGGGAGATGTAGCTTGGTGCCGCGCCGAAGAGCCAGCGATCGTCCCAGAAGAGGAGGGAGGAACCGCTGCCTAGGGTGAAAGAGGACCCCGCCTGGAGTAGGGTAGCCTCAGAGAGAGGGTTGGAGGCGAAAAGGGATGCCAAGGCTAGTTCCGGTGATTTCTTGCTGAGGAACAGCCAGTGCAAACGAAGGGCCTGAGAGAAGCGGTTTAGGTCAAGGACCTCGAGGCCACCCAAGGAGATGGGGGAGCAAATCGTGGCCCAGTTGACTCTGCAGCCTCCACGAGCGGAGTCTGAGCCAGCCCACAACCAGCTCCTTCTCATGGCGTCGATCTTCTTGATCGAGGAGGGTGGCGGGATCGTTGAGACTATATACGAAAGCAGTGTCGATAGAACGGCTTTCAGCAGGGTTAGGCGACCCCTCTTGGACATGTGTTGCCCCGCCACCCCGTTAGGCTTGAGGCAACTTTGTCAATGAGTGGTTGGAAGTGAACATGACGCAGTCGCCTGACTGACAGAGGCATTCCGAGGTATTTGATTGGGAAATTTGACCTTGCGGCGGGGAAATCCTGCAGAACCAGATCAAGGTCCACTCCCACGCACTTGATTGGCACGACCTAACTCTTGGAGAAGTTGGTGCAAAGACCGGAGATCTCACCGAACAGGCGGAGGATGTCCGAGAGGGCCGAGACATCCAAGGGGTGTAGGAAGATGGCCGCGTCGTCTGCGAATAGAGAGATCCACGCAGGTCCACCCATTGGGGATAAGGCTCCAGCCTTAGTGGCCTTGTTAAGAAGGGCGACTAGCGATTCGATGGCGATGTTGAAGAGAAAGGGGGATAGCGAGCCCCCCTGGCGTAGCCCTCGATGATGGTGGATGGTGTTGGTTGGGTGGCCATTGAGGGCAGCGGGTCCACGGACCGGCAGACAAATTTGTAGTTGGAGTGAGGCCCGACGACAACCCTTACCAGCAGCCCGGGGCGGCGGCCGAACTCATAGGGGCTCAGGCCACGCGGTCTTCCCGGACTACGCCTGGTGCGACTTGGCGCTCCAGGTACAGATCCGTCGTACGGTGAGAAAGAGAGGAGGAGAGAGAAAACAATACAAACCGTGAAGACACAAGCGATTTAACCTGGTTCAAGCCCCACTGCCGGGTAACCGCTCTACTCCAGCCTTCGTTGATTATATGGTGGAAACAGTACAAAGGTGCCGAGACCGGGCTTGAAGGCATCGATCCCGAGCTTACAAGGAGGTATCAGATACTGAAGTGACTAAGGACTACGGCTACTGCTAAGAAAGCTTCGGATGCTCGTATTGCGTGGATTGCTTGTTATCACCTCGGATCGCTTGGCCCCGATTGGGTCCGGGGTCTTTCCTTTTATAGACGCGGTGGGTTGCCCGGAGCTAATACGGTGGGCCCCGCACCTTCCTCTGCTTTGTCCATCTTTAACAGCGGCGCTCTTGTCTCATTCCGGGGCTCCGTCCTGTCTGTGGCCTGCAAAGAGAAGCTGGTCTAGTCAGTACTGGACACGTGTTCGTCTGGGAGTGCCTATACGGGGGAGAAGCCTGCTTCAGGGAGAAAGCACTTTTCCTTTATCCCCAATATAGCATTGACTGGACCGAGCTAGCCCCGCGCCACCCGTTGGGGACATCGCGTAGCGTAACAACCATTCGCCACCTTTCCATGGGGCAAACGACAAATCAGATTGCCCGCGCGCCTCTCCCTGGGCTAGATATCCCCCGGTGAGGTACAGTTCCTCCCGGTCAAGGCCGGGGAAAGTATGGTGGGGCCCGGCAGCTGTCACCACTTACTTAGGGACAGGCGGACTGTCTGCGGGACCCTCTCCCGGGATAATTATAGCCCGGGAGGTGCGCTGTGCCCCTGGCTAGGACCTAGGGAGGCGCAGTTGACTTGGTCAAGCCCGGGGATGACCCCGACGGGCTAGACGTTCCCCCGGTACGGCCGAGGGTGGCCTTTTAGGCTTTCTGCATGTGCGGCGAGCCGGTACGGATGCGGCCCAAGGCCCATCTCGGGGTGGGCCGCTCACAAATAACCAACAGCTAGCCCCCGAGCCTCGAGCGGGTGGCGTGGCGAGCCGGTTTGAGGTTTAGAGAAAAGCAACCCTTACACGCCGCGCGGGAAACTTGGCCGGGGTTTTTCGGAGCTGCTAGGGCAAAAAAGGTTGGGCATTGAATTTTGATTTGACGGAAAAGTGGGGCAGTTACGCCTCCTTGGGCACGACTCCCACGATCTCCGCTTCGACCGTTGCCTTCCTTGATAAGGCAGCGTCTGGGGGACGTCCGAGCACGGTAGGGAAGCAGTTGACCATGACGGCCTCGTTCCCCCCCATGGCTCGGATGGCAGTGGTGTAGATGGATAAGAACTCCTTGGGGTTCTTACTCTCGTCGAACTTCTCTATTGGCCCGGGCTTGAACTTCGATGGCCAAGGCGCTTCACAGAGAGCGCGGGAGAAGGCGGTGCACCCTAGCGCGTCCTTCGGGGGAGAGCCATCCTGAAGCGGGCCTAGGCGGGAGAACACTTTGCCTGGGGCGCACTGCGAACCCCTGGTGGAGGAGATGGCGTGCGCTCGGCGCGAGCGGCTACGGTTATGGCGGGGGCGACTGTGGGAGCCGCTGTGGCCGGAGCTGTCCGTGCGCCCGTCACCCGGGGGTGCATGCTGGTCGAGGCCGGCGGTGACATTGCCGAGGCCCTCAGCGATGGCCGGACCTAGGTCAGCCATGGAGAAACCGCGGGGATCCTTCTCCAGGTCACGAACAACCTGGGTGATCGCGCGCGCCTTTTGGTGGCTGCGCCAGATCGGGTTGGTCAGGGCATCCACAGCGAAGTCGACCGGCCGGGTATGAGCGGGGGTGCGCGGGTCATCCTCGCGGCGCACCTCAGCCATGGCGCGGCGGACGGAGTCGCGGAACAAGTCCCGGGCTTCAACGCGACGGCGCTGCTACTCCTGGTCCTCCGTGTTCCCGACGTCGACATCGGCCGAGGCCGCGAAGACGCAACGAGACGCGGGCGAGGTTGGGGGAAACGTCCCGGTGTCATCCGCACAAGCGGAATCGCCGAGCGGCGCGGCGGCCGGAGGCGGCGCGGGGGAGGGAGGCGGCGCGGCGGCGGATGGCGGCAATTGGGACAGCGGCTCAAGGAGGGCGGTGACGGTTGCGAGGTGGAGGAGGAGGGCGGAGGGAGAGAGAGCGACAAAAAAGAGAAGAGTGAGGGGAAGTGTGGCGCCGGGGTGAAGAAAGAGAGGTGGATGTCACAAAACCAAATGTAAGCTGCAATTTTTTGCCTAACCTAATGTTAGTCGTGGCTATGAACCCAACACCGCTGTCTAACAATAGTCCAGTTTAGTCAACCACAAGTGTTGCAACTTGCTAGCCTTAGGCGTGTCACTTTTAGGCGAGAATCAAACAGGCCCTACCTCGACGGCGTGGACACGACGGGGCATCTCGCCGACGCACCTCCACGCCACCAGCTGGTTAGGCATGGCGCTGCCAGACTTGGGGTGGGGCGTGTCGGCGTTCAAGGCGCCGGTGGTGATGTACTACAACAGGGTCGTGTCCGTGATAAATAAGCCTGGAAAGGGAGGCGATGTTGAAGTCCTGCTGTCGCAGAAGCCGGAGAGCATGCCGAAGTTCAAGATGATTTTTGTCGTGACCTCGGTGTCTCCACTAGGAATTCAACACCATGAGACAATACTAGGCTTAGACTAGTATCTCATGATAGACAATTCAGTGAACATCATCGCTGTGTAACATTAACTAAATTCAAATAACATTTTAAAGGTAGCATCATCTGCTATTACAATAAGACAGGTAATCCTGATCGGCATTACCAAATGTTAAGAACGAATAAAAGGACATGAGAAGAGTAGAAGCCATCAACGACGATATCCAAGCATTGACCTGGACATCCGCATCTAGTCCTGCACACCTGAGTTTGGATTCTCTTGGTCCTGATTGAAACCTGAATGACAAAATTATTTGCCATAGTTATAATGAGTATGTGGCTACCCAGCAAGTGATCCTTAACAATGAATGCAGAACAAGAGATGAATGGTTGTTTTGCCAAATTAGCACATATCTACTCAAATGTTTGTTTAAGCATTAATTATTCAGTTAACACAGTGAACATTCTATTACACGGAATCCACATGCACTCTCTGCCTACACTTGACCAAGGGATGGTCAAGCGATAAATCAGACACTCTGTCCACACATAACCCCATATAGGCGATCATGCGGCACAATGAAACGGGCACTTGCTGTCCACACATGACCAAGAGATGATCATGCGGCACAATAAAACATGCACTCTCTGCCCACACATGACCAAGAGATGATCATGCGGCACAATAAAACATGCACTCTCTGCCCACACATGACCAAGAGATGATCATGCGGCACAATAAAACATGCACTCTCTGCCCACACATGACCAAGAGATGATCATGCGGCACAATAAAACATGCACTCTCTGCCCACACATGACCAAGAGATGATCATGCGGCACAA
>SPJY01001239.1:1189233-1275003 GCA_005191435.1 Raddia distichophylla
GTGGCTCTTCTCCGAGTAAATTGGACATTAATTTCATATTGGTTCTAGGATGCTTGGCATGCATAGTCATAGAAGACTTGAGCATTGACTTGTAATCCAGATATACATGGAAACGATTATTGATTACTACTCCCTCCGTTCCAAATTATAGTTCACTATTGACATTTGGACTAACCAGTGTGATGCTTTGCGCCTTTTATAGGGGTGTTTACAGGTGGCTCTTCTCCGAGTAAATTGAACATTTCATATTGGTTCTAGGATGCTTGGCATGCATAGTCATAGAAGACTTGAGTATTGACTTGTAATCCAGATATACTTGGAAACGATTATTGATTACTACTCCCTCCGTTCCAAATTATAGTTCACTATTGACATTTGCACTAACCTTTTGACTATTCGTCTTATTTAAAAAATTAGTGCGGACATACAAAATTTAAGTCATGTTTAAAGTATATTTAATGATAAAACAAATCATAACAAAATAAATAATATTTACATATATTTTTTGAATGAGACAAAGGGTCAAAAGACATCTCCAAAAGTCAACATTGAACTATGTAATTTGGAACGTAGGGAGTACAACGTACAGTGTACCTTTTTTTTTTTAGACAAAGAAGTGTACTGTACTTATTAAGCTCCAAGTTTTTCTTTTGGTGCTAAGATGAACACGCGTTGTGGTTGACTGGTTGTACGCCAAGCACAATCGATTATCTCCCTTCCTAAGTTTTCTAATGACCTGTTCAGTTCTCTTTATGATGTTAATTGACTGCTCTGTGTGCGCTCGCTCGCAACTTTCTGGATGATTTCGGGGTTAAAAACAATCATTCTTGCACGCTTGGGTTTCCTTCTTCATTTGCTATTCGAAATACTCATTATTCAAGTGTTATCCATGCGCGTCAATAAAATGTTTTTACTATTGCTCTGGCGTATATGCTTCATTGCGATCACAAGAAATAGCAGAAACAAGCAAAGACACATATATTTTGCTTCCTCATCTTGGAATTAAAGCAACAAATGTTGTTTCTACGCTACCTTTACAGTATGTTTTTGCTGTCAGTTTTCAGTTTGAGTCCAGTTCATATTGCTCTTGGTTTGAATATTCCCCTTAGACAAAAGAGCTTGGGTTGAAGCAAAATAAATAAATTTTAGTTTGGCCATACTATTTTGGCCCTATATACAATAATTCGATCCCTGAACTATGCCATTGTACCAAATTGGAACAAAAAAACGGGTTTGACCGGTCCATGACCTAGTAAAACAAAGTTCTTTAACTAGTCAAATCGTGGTTTTGGAGAGCTGGTTTTGTTGATGTGGCGTCCTCGTGGATATTTTGGATGATGTGGCGTTCGAACAGGAGCAAGCGAACAGGCATGTGGATGCCACATTGCCACGTCATCCCAAATATCCACATGGACACCATGTTAGGAAACCCCTCCTCCAAACCACTATTTTAGGTCGATTTTGCTAGTTGAGACCGGTTAGGTCTGCTATTTTAATTCACAGATCAATTTAATACAATGGGGATAATTCAGAGACCAAATATGTATTTTTCATTATTAAAATTATATTGTTTGTGACAAACACAATCATACTGTTTTTTAGTCCATTTTCAAGGGTGTTGGCTATGATAATGAGCTTTGCCATGTAAGGAGCACCCAATGATAACTACCGGTGGACACAACTACGACAGCCGTACGTTTGGTATGGAATTAGTGGTGAAAGGTGAATTTTGATGATTGTGTCGATGTCTGAAAATAACAATTACTTTTGATCGAGGGAAGTATCGTATTAAGTGCTTATCATGCATATCCAATATCCATATATTCAAGGAAAGAAATAAATCTCACCACGCAAACATCTGGGGACGCCTTGCTCGTTTATTCAGAAATGGCGGGCATCTTAGCTAGCACGAGAATTCCGATACATTAGACCAACGAATTTGACTGAGCAAGCACATCGCAACGCCGTGAACAACGGTGCATGCGGAGAGCAACGGTCAAGTGGACTTGTTACTTGTTGCCTTCAGAGCAAAGTCTCGGCAACTCGGCGGGTGCGCGTGCTGCAGTGTACGTGGTGACCCGTAGCGCGCGGGATAGAAAATCCAGTAACACCGGCGGGTACGAGACGGCATGGGCGCGCCGGAAGGGTGTTTGATAAAGACTTTGCCAACCTTGATACCGGCCGGTAGGAAACGGCCTAGATCATTTTATTTAGTGTGCATATTTTAGTTTGAGTTAAAGTTTTTTTTGATATGCATGACAGTAACTTTGCATCCTAGCAGACATCCTCTGCGCCTTTGGGGATATCACAGGGCTCCACACAAACTTCTCCAAAAATCACGTGGTGCCAATTCGCTGCGAGGGGCTAGACCTTGATTACATCCTTCTCGACTTTCGGGCCGAAAGGGTTAACTTTCCCATCAAATATCTTGGGATCCCGCTGTCCGTCAGACGGTTGCGCCACGTCCACTTTCAACCTCTCTTAGACAAAATCTCCACCCGCTTGGCTGGATGGCGGGGCCAGTTGACGTCAAAAGGGGGAGGCTCACCCTTCTCAAAGCAGTGCTTTCTGCTATCCCAACATACGTCCTCTCCGTCGTCTAGCCACCGCCCTCCGTTTTTAAGAAGATCAACTCAATCCGACGAGCCTGGCTTTAGAAAGACACCGACTCTGGCGGGGGTGGTGGACGTGTCAACTGGGCCTCAGTATGCTCTCCATCATCTCTCGGGGGCCTTGGAGTCCTAGACCTCCCTCGTTTCTCCAGAGCTCTCAGGCTCCGATGGTTGTGACTTAGTAGGCGCACCCCGTACCCCATGTGGGCTGGACACCCCTTCCTCACTTCGGAATCAGGCCAAGCTCTCCTCAGGGTGGGAACCCTTGCCACACTGGGCAACGGATCTTCTCTCTCATTCTGGGAAGACCACTGGCTCCATCAAACTGCCCCAAGGCACCTGGCACCATCGTTGTTCAAGGCCTCTACTAGAAAGGGCAAAACGGTCCGCGACGCACTTTCAAACAGCACCTGGATCTCTGATCTCGCAGGGAACCTCACTATCCAGATGATTCCAAAGCTGATCTCCCTGCTTAGCCAGTTAGCGGTGATCCATCTCAACCCTGAGGTGCCCGACCAGTTTCTATGGCGATTCTCGAATAATGGGACCTTCTCCATCAAGTCCGCCTACTTGCTGCAATTTGAGGGCCGCATCACCAGGCCAGCCCTGCAGAAGGTCTAGAAGCCATGAGCCCCTTCAAAATGCAAGTTCTTCTTTTGGTAGTTGTTACACTGTAGAGTCATGACCGCAGACGCCCTGCTGCGTCGCGGCCTCCCCAACGACTACTTCTGCCCCCTCTGCAGGCGCAACCTAGAAACCCCAGAGCACATGTTGCTTCAGTACGATTTTAGCTCTTCTGTCTGGTCTCGACTCGCCGTCAGGTTAAACCTCCAGTACCTCAGCCCTGCCACATGGTCGAATCGCAGCTCGGTAGATGATTGGTGGCTCCACGACATTCTTCATGGCACCGCGCAGTGTGGAGTCCGCTCCGTAGTCTTCGCAACGGTGTGGCATCTTTGTCTTGAGAGGAACAATCGTATTTTTCCGTCAGGTTGATAGAACAGCCCAAGCCTTTTTCCTTTTTTTGATCGAGGAACTGCAGCTTTGGGAGGCCGCAGGAGCTCGTTTTGTAATTAAATAATTTTGTTCCATTCGGCTCACGGGGGGAGGGGCTAATGTCTCTCTCCACCTCTTTCTTCTCCTATTTTTGATCAATACACGGCAGTTCTCCTGCCCGTTTGCTCAAAAAAAAAAAAGTAGCTGTGCTTTATCTCCTCGTCACTCTCAGCCCTTTGATTTTAGTCTTTTACAATAATTAGTTCAAGTAAATGCAGTGATCTATCCTCTTTGGAGTTCAAGCTGATATGTTTATTGGTGTTGACTAAATGTAGCTGAAATTTTTTATGAGGGCCACTTCCAAGCCATCAAATACCTAGAACAATTCAGAAGTATACTGTATACACATGTTATTACTTGGGATTATGGCTTGTCTTTTCTAAATAAATCGAATATTCCATTGTATGCCTGCAAAATTGTTAGATTATTTATGCAAATGACATTATAGGTACATGGTGCCATGGTTTAGACTTGGATGCATCCAACCAAGCGCCGCTGACCCCTTCGATCATCAAGTTGGACCTCTGTCAGTGCTACTCCATGCTACATTTCGGAGCTCCAAGGATCCTCGGTATGAATTAAGTAAATCGGATTGTCTCATGGGAACGTAGGGAGTACAACGTACAGTGTACCTTTTTTTTTTTAGACAAAGAAGTGTACTGTACTTATTAAGCTCCAAGTTTTTCTTTTGGTGCTAAGATGAACACGCGTTGTGGTTGACTGGTTGTACGCCAAGCACAATCGATTATCTCCCTTCCTAAGTTTTCTAATGACCTGTTCAGATCTATTTATGATGTTAATTGACTGCTCTGTACGTGTGCGCTCGCTCGCAACTTTCTGGATGATTTCGGGGTTAAGAACAACCATTCTTGCACGCCTGGGTTTCCTTCATTTGCTACTCGAAATACTCATTATTCAAGTGTTATGCATGCGCGTCAATAAAATGTTTTTACTATTGCTCTGGCGTATATGCTTCATTGCGATCACAAGAAATATATAGCAGAAACAAGCAAAGACACATATATTTTGCTTCCTCATCTTGGAATTAAAGCAACAAATGTTGTTTCTACGCTACCTTTACAGTATGTTTTTGCTGTCAGTTTTCAGTTTGAGTCCAGTTCATATTGCTCTTGGTTTGAATATTCCCCTTAGACAAAAGAGCTTGGGTTGAAGCAAAATAAATAAATTTTAGTTTGGCCATACTATTTTGGCCCTATATACAATAATTCGATCCCTGAACTATGCCATTGTACCAAATTGGAACAAAAAAACGGGTTTGACCGGTCCATGACCTAGTAAAACAAAGTTCTTTAACTAGTCAAATCGTGGTTTTGGAGAGCTGGTTTTGTTGATGTGGCGTCCTCGTGGATATTTTGGATGATGTGGCGTTCGAACAGGAGCAAGCGAACAGGCATGTGGATGCCACATTGCCACGTCATCCCAAATATCCACATGGACACCATGTTAGGAAACCCCTCCTCCAAACCACTATTTTAGGTCGATTTTGCTAATTGAGACCGGTTAGGTCTGCTATTTCAATTGACTGATCAATTTAATACAATGGGGACAATTCAGAGGCCAAATATGTATTTTTCATTATTAAAATTATATTGTTTGTGACAAACACAATCGTACTGTTTTTTAGTCCATTTTCAAGGGTGTTGGCTATGACAATGAGCTTTGCCATGTAAGGAGGACCAAAGGGAGGTCAAAACTAGAGCCTATAAACCTCTGGACCTCATTTGAACATATTTGCCAATCAGTGAATGTTCATGTAAACTTTATTTAGTTTTGATTTTACGTGATTTCTAGTGTTTTAAAAGGATACATACGTCCTCGGATAGTTAGATATAGAAGTCGGACTTTGCTCTTTCATTATTAAACAAGCATTGTACCATGTGTCAAAGTCTTTTTTTTTTATACCGAAAACAGTGAGCAAGGTGCCCACTGCAAAATTGTATTTAAACAGAAAATTTACAACAATTATGTTACAACCAAAAGCTAAAGCCTCTGTATCCAATCAAGCATTGAGCAATATCTATGCTATTCTTTAGCTATGGAACGGGCCGTTAAAATGAAATCTAGGGTTAATAAAGATTTAAAACGCCGGATGGTGGGATCTTCATTCCGAAAGATTAAAGTCATTTCTGAGCTTCATTCCATATGTTCCAAGCTAAGTCACTAGGACCAAGATTTCCATTTGAATGTAGCGAAAATAGCATGTATGTGTACTGCTCTTGAGTAGTCAACAATGACAAATTAGCATGCTGAAAACCCACAATGAAGGACCAGCATTGATTTAGAAATTAGCATTGGCAAAAAAGGTGACACACATTTTAAACCAAATCATGGTGACAAAGTCAAGTCCTTTTTTAGCCCAAGGGTAGAAGCTCTGTTAATTCATTTGATCGAGTAGTGAAAATTCAAAAAAGATACGGTGTCGAGCACCCAATGATAACTACGGGATGACACAACTACAACAACCGTTGGTATGGAATTAGTGGTGAAAGGTGAATTTTGAGGATTGTGTCGATGTGATCTGAAAATAACAATTACGAGTATTTTTTATCGAGGGGAGTATCGTATTAAGTGCTTATCATATCCAATATCCATATATTCAAGGAAAAAAAATAAATCTCACCACGCAAACATCTGGGGACGCCTTGCTCGTTTATTCAGAAATGGCGGGCATCTTAGCTAGCACGAGAATTCCGATACATTAGACCAACGACTTTGACTGAGCAAGCACATCGTAATCAACGGTGCATGCGTAGAGCAACGGTCAAGTGGACTTGTTAGCTGTTGCCTTCTGAGTTCTTTCTCGGCAACTCGGCGGGTGCGGGTGCGCGTGCTGCAGTGTACGTGGTGACCCGTAGCGCGCGGGATAGAAAATCCAGTAACTCCGGCGGGTACGAGACGGCATGGGCGCGCCGGAAGTGTGTGTGACAAAGACTTTGCCTACCTTGATACCGGCCGGTAGGAAACGGCCTAGTGATCGATCATTTTGTTTTTTTTTTAACCGAAGGGCAGGAGTACTGCCGATTCATTAAAGAAGAAGAGCACTGTACATGCACAAGAAAGATAGGGGAGGGAAAAGAACAGAAAGGGAGGAGAAGGGAGAGAAGCCCAGACTAAGTAAAACGACCACTCGCTATGTCTCTGGGCAACACGCCCCCAAGCCAGAACATCCTCCTTAATTCTGGCCACTAGTTGAGCGTGGCTCAGGCTGCGCTGTTGGAAGAGAAGACGATTCCTCTCCTTCCAGATGTTCCACAACGTGTAGATAACCTTCCCGTTAAATTCTCTTCTGGACGCCTTTGGTTGGGTATGTGCTGAGTGGCTCCATCAGTCGCAGAACCGTATGGGAGCGATGCAATGGGACGAAGATTGTGGCAGGATGTCGCTCCAGATGGCAGCTGAAACTGGACAGTGAGCGCAAAGGTGATCAATCGTTTCAGGGCTAGCACCACAGAGCAGGCAACTCTGTGGATGAGGCCAGCCTTTGCGCGCTAAGACATCAGCCGTGTGGATGCGATCATGTTGCAGTGACCAGGCGAAGAATTTGCATTTGTTTTCTGTTTGTGCCCTCCAAACAGAGGATGCCCACGCACTTGCAATACTCCCAGTGAATTGGCTGATGTAAGCTGATTTGGTCGTATATTCCCCCGAGGAAGTGGCATTCCAGACAATGTCATCATCAACATCCGAGTTTAGGTTAACTTGTCGAACAAGACGCCATAGAAGCAGGTACTCTTGAAGTTGGGCAACCGTGGTGGGGTGTCGAATCGTCCTGATCCACCTGTTGTTAGATAGTTGTTCATGCACGTTGCGACGCCTGTTGCGAGCAATGTGATACAAGTTGGGGGCAATGGCGCAAGATGACGTGCCTTGGAGCCATCTATCATGCCAGAAGTCTATCTTCTTGCCATTGCCGATGAGGATGGTTATGGATGCACGAAAAAAGGCCCTGTCCGTATCGTCGCATGGGGTGGTTGTACCCACCCAAGGTTTATCAGTTTCCTTCCATTCGTGCCAAAGCCAGCGAAGGCACAGAGCCCTCCCAAACTTCTGCAAGTTTGGGACCCCTAGACCTCCAAGTCGTTTGGGACGGCAAACAGTTTCCTAATTGACAAGGGAGTGCCCTCCACGGGCATTATCTGATCCTTTCCAGAGGAAGGAACGTCGAATCTTATCGATCTTCTTAATCACCCATTTAGGCAGCTGGAAAGTTGTCATGAAGTAGGTTGGCAGAGCTAAGAGGACAGAGTTGACCAGAGTCAGGCGACCGGCTTTGGATAGAAGCTTTCCTTTCCACGCGGGAAGCCTAGCTTTTAGCTTGTCCACAAGAGGAAGGTAGTGAGCACGCCAGAGTTTGCGAACATGAAGGGGAAGGCCCAAGTAGCGGCAAGGCAGGTTTTCCCGGCGGCCAGGGGAGGAGGCGAGGATCATGGGGTGGTTGACTTCGGCACAGTTGATCGGGTAGATTGCACATTTGCTTAGGTTAGTGTGCAGTCCCGATACATCTCCAAATAGCTTAATGATGGTCATGGCAGCTTCAATTTCATCTTTGTCCGGACTGATGAAGACGGCAGCATCATCGGCATAGAGGGGGGTACGCAAAGTGAGAGGGGTGGAGCTGATCTGGGAGAAAAGTCCATGGCCCATTGCATGTTAGAAGAGCCTTTGTACGGGGTCCATGGCAATGATGAAGAGCATGGGGGAGAGGGGGTCCCCTTGACGAACACCTCTACCATGCCAAACTTTAGGGCTTGAATCTCCGTTGAGGAGAAATGAGGATGACGTTGAACCCAACAGCATCGAGATCCAATTCTGCCATTTCTGACCGAACCCCAGCTTGTCCAAGAGCTCTAAGAGGTACCCCCAATGGACGGAGTCGAAGGCCTTCGTAAAATCTAGCTTGAGGAAAAGAGCTGGCCTCAGTGTGCATATTTTAGTTAGAGTTAAAGTTTTTTTTTTGGATATGCATGATAGTAGCTTTACCTCATATCAGGTGCTCTAGGACATCTCTTTCTCATTCCCTTTGGCTTCTCTAGGATGTGACCCAAACCACCCTTTTGGGATGGAGGTCTTTGTTCCTTGAGCATCTTATCAAGGACAAGGCTACCCTCATAGTATTTCGCAAGACCATGTTCAAACTTCTCAAGCTGGAGCTTAAACTCAGTGTTTTCAATTGCAAGGTCTCATGATGCAATTACAAATTTGCAATTATCAGGATTACATTCCTGCACATGGCTAGAAGAACCACTAGATGTATATGCAATCATGCACAAGTCAACTAGATCATCACATGAGGTAGATATGTCTAACTTAGTAGGCACATGAACAATAGTAATAGAATCAAGCAAATCATTGATTGGTGTGGAAATAGGCAAGAATTCAATTGTAGACTTCTCAAACACAAGCAGTTCATGTTGTTCTTTAAGGCCATGGTAAGTAGACAAGAGATCATCTAAGGAATCAGTCAAAGCAGCATTTCCATCTTCTAGCACACTTTGTTTCTTAAGCATAGCACTATTAGCATCTAGCAAAAGATCATATTCACTTTAAAGGTTATTGTGCTTAGCTTACAAAGCATCTAGATATTCTTGTAACCTAGTGCATCTCAAATTCTCCTTTTGTGCACAATCAACAGCTTGTTGCACAAAGGAAACCATCTTAAGCATTTTATCACGCACATCAGTGTCGGAGTCATCAGAATCACTCACTCATCCTCTGAAGGTCTTGCCATCAAGCAAAGTGGAGTACAGACTGGAGTCAAGATAGTATTATTCTCATCACAGCCCGTGTGCCAATCATCATCTTGAGCAACCCCATCAAACACTTTGAAGGAAATGTCAGCGAAGGAGGAAGAGAACTTGCCAAAGCCAATCCAGGTAGACCTTGCTTCGTTACTCCATCTTCATCTTCCTCATTGGCATTGGAGTTAGAGTCACTGGAGGTGTCTTCATCGGCCACCCATTCTCCAATGAAGGACACTCTCTTTCTTTCAAGGGAATGACCCTTGAAGTCTGGCTTGACAAATGACTTCTTCATGTCCTTTCCTTTATTCTTGGACTTGTCACCGTCATCCTTTTTCTTTCCTTTCTCCTTGTGCTTGACCTTGGTCTTGCTAGGACACATCGATGCTATGTGACCCTTCTCATCACAGTTGTAGCACCGAAGCGAGGAGAATGTACTCTTGCTTGACTTTCTAAAAGGGCCGAGAAGGCGCCTAGAGGGGGGTGAATAGGCGTGCCTGCAAATTCAATCCAAATTGCCCAGCTTCTTCTAGGTGCGGATAGTCCGATGGTCTCCTACGGACTATCCGATCCCTAAGGTTCACAAATCCCCCAAATTGAATCCACACCACCTGCAAGTCACAAACACTAGAGTGCCAAGAGCGGAATCACCGAAGTACAGGGTCTAGCTTCTCAAGCACAATAGATGAACAAGTAAATCTTAGCAAGAGAAGAGATGCAAACCACAATGAAGACTCGGCTATTTTTGTTTTCCGATGTTTAGATCCTTGAGGGGATCTTAGTCACCGTTGGGGTAGGCTCAAAACACCGGAGAGCCCGAGTCTCACCTCGACTCTAGTCCCCTCGGTTTTGTGCAAAGCACTCACCGAATCTCGCTTGATTCCTTCCCTTGCGGAGGCGAAATCAAACCTTCACAAACGGTCCGGGGGCTGACCACACCGCAACGGTGGATTCCCGGAGACACCTAGCCGTCTAGGAGTCCTCAACCTTCAAGAGTAATAGATCCAGCGAGAAATCACTCACTTGAGGTTGACCAAGGTGCTCCAAAGATGAACCAAGCTCCGATCTAGCACCACAAGAGCTTCTCCACCCTCTTTAATGCTCTCACAAGGAGATCTCAAAGGGGGGAAAGCTAAGGTTGTTTGGAGGAGTATGTGAGAAGAGAGAATAGGAGTGAAAGCTCCGTTCTCTCTGTAGCTCGCAGAGGGAAGGGGTATTTATAGCCCCTCCCAAGACTAGCGGTTTGGGTCAATAAGTAGGGATCGGACTATCCGCAGTGTAGGTGCCGATAGTCCGCAAGGACATGAATAAAGTGACCCAAAAAAAAGCTAGATAAATGATCTTGGGAGTATTTGAAGCATCGTGGTGTATTCTCATTAATTTTGGCCAAGGTTGAATAGGATAGTCCGCATGGGGGTTCGGACTATCCGCATGAAAATTAATTCGTGGCCGAGCGCTTGTGTGAGAGGGGTTTCAGACTATCCGTCCTGCCGATAGTGCGGATAGTCCCCACCAAATTTATTTGAGTCCGAGCGCTGGAATGGAAGGGGGTTGGACTATCCGATCAACGGATAGTCCGCATGGTGACTGCGGATAGTCTGCAAGGACTAATGTGGATTTGGCTGAGATTTTGTGTGGAGTTTGAGATGTGGCTAAGATATGACCTGAATCATCCTACGAGCACCAGAGACATCTCAAACTTGATTTCTCGTCTTATCCCCCTTTTATAGTACGTTCGTCTTTAGACTCAAATAAATTGAAGATTACACGATTAAATTAAAATAGAGCCTTCCTTTTCCCTTAGGTCTTGATTTCCACCAAACCAAATTTAAAGCGACACATTCTTATCGAATTTTCCTGTCATTGCTCAATAAAGACGTTAGTAACATTCCTTTAGCTAGTTGATGTCAATCACCAAAACATTATTAGGGCCTAAATGCCCTTTCAATCTCCCCATTTTTGATGATTGATGACATCTAACTAAAGCTTCAAATAAATTCAACAGATTGGATATGGAAAGCTCCCCCTAAAGGTATGCAAGGAATATAATTTAGGAGCTCCTAAATTTTGTAATTCAAGCACAAATCCAAAAGAACTAGTAATTGATGCATATGACATGGCATGCACTCAACTTTTACATTTAGCCACAAAGATATATAATTAATCAAGTTTTAGCAAGTCTTAAAGCATCATTGCATCACATAGTTCATCACACCACGAGATAAAATAATATTTTACATGCCAATTTCGAATAAAAGTTCACAAGTTCACCAAGCTATTGCTTAACTAAGCAAGGGATAGATATCTAATAGAAGCTTCTAGTCTCTTCTCCCCCTCTGTCATCGAGCATCAAAAAGGGTATGGGAAGAAAAGATAGAAGTGCGATCACTCGTCGTCCTCCACGTTCTCATACTCGCTGTCGTCGGTGCCTTCTTCATAGACTTCCTCATCCTCCACCGGGGCCTTGCCCTTGGCGTCGCCGAAGATAGCACGCTCGTCGAATTCATCATCGTTGGAGTTCATTTGGGAGCCGTCGCAGGAGCAAGAGAGGTTGAGATGACATTGGATGGCAAATCATCAGCCCGGTATGCACTTCTTCTTTCACAAACTTGAGCCCGGTCGTCTTCCTCCTCCAGGTAGGCAACACCTCCGTGCAGCAGTGCCACAACATCCTGCACCAGTTGCAGGATTTTGTGTTCTGCTTTTACTAGGAGGCCAGTCGTCTCGGCCGGTCCTGGCGCCGGGATGGACATCGTCACTACAATGGAGGATGTACGTAAACAGAAATTAAGACTTATTCGATTCAAATCCTCTGCAGCTCTCGCAATTCAAGCTGATATTATTTTATCTCGATACAATCTGAGATTTGGATGCAATTGGTCGTGGATCACATGTTTCAATGTATAATCGTGGGTATATATATTATTGCTGTGGAGACATTTGAATTTGTGTTAATTATGTAATTATTATAGGTGTTGTTGATTGTGGATGATAGATGATAATTTTTCATGTGTAATATACAGTTTCTTAATTATTTAACCCTTTTTGTCATGGCAACTTATTAAACGAATCAATTAAGTTTCTTTGAAGATTCCAGTGGTCTTGGTTATACTCTGTTTTATTCTACAATGGAGAGAGCACAAATTTGGCTTATATAGTTTGAAATTTATTTTCACAGGAAATGGTCTTTATTTGTCACTTGAAACCTGCCGATTGGGTTTGAATCTGGTGGGATTTTCTTTTCTACACGGTAACTTCTCAATCGAGAAGCAACGAATCAGAGCTCTGATGTTACAGTTACATGATCTTTCTCGAGCCATTGCCAGTAATCAACTTTGGTATTACATTTCGAAAGCTATGAATATCAGCAACACCTGTACGTCGTCATCTCTCTACTGGTATTGACGTCTGCCTGGTGTTGAGTTTCCACTCACAGGTCAGTAGCTGTGCTTACAAACTGAAATTTATTGGGTGCTGCGTGAGCCCAAGCCCAGGAGCGTGTGCGGATAAAAATAAATCTCAAACTCAATATCTTAGCCACATCTCAAACTCAATATCTTAGCCCAGGAGTTTGACATACAATTTTGCATAAAAAAATAAATAAAAAAATAAAAATTCTGCGACTCGCGGGGCGACTAGGGTTTCCCCTAGCCGCCGCCGCCGTCCCCTCCACCACCAATGATGCCTCCCCTCGCCGCCGGCTCCTCATCGTCGCCCCCTTCCTCGGCCTCCTTCACCTCCACGCCTCCGCCGGTCTTCGCAGCCTCCGCCGTCAGCGCCGACCCGCGCAGCAGCTCGGCTCCCCGACGTCGCCGCCGTCCAAGGCCTCCTCCACCTCCGCCCCGCCGCCGCCACCGCCGGCACTCGGCCTCTCCGCTGCCGCCTCGCCGCTGCTGCCCTCCCCTCCGCTCTAGGCCGCCGCCGCTGCCTCGGGTCTCCTCGACTCCAGGCCGCCGCCGCGCCGCCGCCGAGCCGCCGCCGCCTAGGCTCCCTCGGCTCAGGCTGCCGCCGCCTCCCCTCCGCCGCTGCCGCCCTTCCCGCCGGCCGCCGTCGACGCCCCGCCGTCAGCCGTCCCCTCCACCGCCGGCGCCGCCTCAGCGAAAGCATGGCAGCGCGCTCCTCCTCCTGCTCGTGCTATGCCCCGTCTACCGCCTACGCCGCTGCCGGCCACCGTCGACGCCACCGCCGTCGGCCGTCCCCTCATCCACTGGCGCCGCCTCCACTCATCCCCATCAGCCACCGCACTCCCATCGGCAGCCGTCGACGCTACCGCCGCTGGCCATTGCCCACCATTGGCCATGGATACAGGAAGCTAGCCGTCGGCGTCGAACTCCTCCAGAGACACTGCCGCCCCTCCCCACCACGGTCTCTCCGTTGCCTCCGATGACGACTACTCCATCCGATCACTCCTATGCTGAAGCACTTAAGACCGCCATTACTCTCCACAACCCTTCAAGCTCATCCACCTCCCCCTTGCCGGTTGTAGCCATTGCCCCTGTTCCTCTTCGGATGAGCTCTGAAGATGGCCCGCGGACTGGTCAGCTCCGCTCGGAGGTCGTCGCCTTAGCCGTGGCACCCGCCCAAAAATGGTAGCTCATGCAACCTCGTCGTCACCGCCGCCCTCTGCACTGTCCCCTTCGAGCTCCCGGCGTTTAGGCGCGCCCCATCAACGGCCACCCTGCGGCCTTTAAGGGTCATTGTTTGCGCTGCTTGGCCTTCGACCATCGAGCCGAGCAGTGTCGTGACCCCGTCCGTTGTTACTCCTGCCATCGTTTCGGCCACATCTCCAGGGAGTGCCTTCGCCGGCGCCTCCCATCCACCATGCCGCCCGCACACCCCCCACTCGCAACGCTCCGCCCGTCCTCCACCAGGGTGAGTGTCGAGGTGTCGCGGACGATGCACTCCGACGCCGCTGACCTCCACCTTCGTGCCGTTGTCATCATTGTCTCCGCGGGGCCGCACCCGGACCCAAACTTTGTCGCTCAAGCAATCAGCGTCCACACTGACATTCCGCGACACGACATCGTCGTCTCCCACCTCGCCCCCTTGCGTTTCCTCGCTCGTTTCACTCTCCCAGAACAAGCTAGGCTGGCCAGCCGCCGCACAATCTGGTCCGCCGGTCACCACCTCTCGTTGGTTGCCATCCCACTTGATCTTCACGCCGCTGGTGGCACCGGCCCTGTGCGCTACCGCGTGCGCGTGCTCCTAGAAGGCCTTCCTCTTCATGCTTGGTCCGCCGATGTCGTCGAGAGAATCCTCGCTGGCGTTGGCCGCCTCGACATGGTGGAAGAACCAACGCGGCGACGCACGGACACCTCCGCTTTTCCGCTTGTGGATGTGGACGAGGGATCTGGCCTCCATTCCGCTTGAAGCGGAGCTCGAGCTCGTTGAACCGTCGCCCTACATGGAGTCACGCTCCCTGGCGATCTAGGCCCTACCAGGCTCGTCAGCGCGCCGCGTCCACAACCGCCCCGCGCCTCCGTCTACCGTGTGCTCATCCACATCGCCATGGTGGAGGACCTCTCCTCCTTGGGCTCGCGCATCGGCGGCGGCCTCCATGCATTGATCCCACACCTTTGGCGCCCCGGCTTCCCCGACACGACGCATCCACCCGCTGCGCCGTAGCTCCGGCGACGTGCCGCCCCCTTTTCTCCCATGTTCGACGGCCCGCTGATCATGAAGAGGACGATGACGCTGTGGCCGTGACGCCTCGCTGCCGCCCGGGGAAGGAGCCGTTGCTGGCCGGCTCCTCTCGCGCCTCCCCAGCGTGCGGGCTCTCCCCATGCCACTCTTGCCCCAGCTCTCCGCGCCACAACTCACTGTGGTGTCCTCGCCCCCGCTCGTCGCACCACTCCTGCTCCACCACCAACCTCACCGCCATCTTCGGCTCCGGCGACTCCGTGGGGTTGCGGGGTCTCTACCCCTCTCCCGTGCACTAGCCCGTGAACATGGACCAATCACCGCCCGCAACCGTGGGCAGTGAGGGCCTAACACCTACCCCCCGCCTACCTTTGGGAGCCTCCCCGGAGCTGCCTCTCTCGGGGACATGGGTCTCAAATCCCCTCTCCCCCGTTGACCTTGTCCTGGCGCCTCAAGTGGGTAGCCTGGCTGCTCCGCGAGCAAGCCAGGCCATCTCTCGCTCAGCCTCACCAAAGCCGTCTTCCGTGGGCCTCTCTCTGCTGTGCCGCTCCAGCCCATCGCTGCCACAGCTCGGGGCGCCGGTGCCCTCTCCTTTGGGTCTTGTGACCTCTACCCACAGCCCACTGCCGCCCTTTCAGCCTGCCACTGCTGAGGCTTTCTCTCCAATTGCCACTCTCCACCACAGCCCAGCCCCATCCTTTATTTTTGACCCCATGACCATCGAGGCAGTGCTACCCGCTCCACCCACCCCTACTCCCACCCAGGCCTTTTTGGCCGAAGCCACCACCCCCTCAGCCACTCCTTTGCTTTCATCACCCCCGCTTAGGCGCATGCGCCCTAAGCCCCCGTGCTGGCTCGCCGCAGCCCTCGGCTTGCCTCCGCTCGGCTGATCTTAGGCTCAGCCGGGTCGTCCCCAGTGCCGGCCATACACCGGGCCCAGGACCTCCTAGCTCACAAGCTGGGGATCCAGCCTTCACCCCCAGTCGACTCTTTGGCTGATCAGCTCCGTTCGCTGTTCTCCACCTTCCAGCTTGACGCTTCAGCCGTCGTGGCTCTCTCTGACCTCTGCGGCCTCTCTAGGCCATCACTCCAGCTCTCCGAGCTCAGATCTAACGAGGTGGAGGGGGATGTATCCGCCTAGCCCCCTCTCCAGCCTGAGCTGTCTGTCACTTGTGTGTGTCGCCTTCCCCAGGATGTCTACCCATTGTACTACCATGCCCTCCCTTTCGGTGGGGCCTCGCACTGTCTTATTTTGGGTTTGTCAACCACCTGCGTGTGGTGCTGTTGTCCTTAGTCAACCACTTGCGTGTGGTACTTTTGTTCTTAGTCAACCACCTGCGCGTGGTCCCTTACCGTTCGTATCGTCACTGCCTACGTGCAGAGTGTGTTTTTTTCAATCGCCTGTGTGCGGTGTGTTTGGGACCAACCTTCCCCTGTGTGGGCTTAGGTCGCCCTTGTACTCCTTGCCATCTGTGCGTGGCAGTCGTCCGTGTTTCTCTTCCTCGAAGGGCACTCTTCTTCGGATTCAGAGACCTCGTTTTAGTGTGCTTCTCAGTTGTCCACCATGAGAATCCTTAGCTGGAATGTTCGGGGTCTCAACTCCGCGCCCAAACGTGACGTCGTCGCTGCCCTCGTTCGCTCCCACAACCCCACGATCCTCGTGGTGCAAGAATCTAAGCTCTCCAACCCGTCTCATCAACTTCTCTTAGAGGTCTGCGGGCACAAACTTCGAGGGTCGCTGCATCTTCCAGCCTCTGGCACAAGGGGGACTCCTCCTCTTTTGGGACGAAACTCAAGTTCAGCTCTCTGCCCCCCTAATATTGCAACACTCCATCTTGGCCCGGGTATCCTCCTCTAATGGCCAAACACAGTGGACAATCACCAACGTCTATGGACCAACTGCAGACCTAGATAAAGAGGCTTTCCTCCAAGAGCTACAGGCCATCTCCTCCCACTTCGGGGGTCCTTGGCTCGTCCTGGGCGACTTCAACCTGATTTACAAGGCGTCAGACAAAAACAATCTGAACCTCAACCGGCGACTCATGTCTCTCTTCCGGGCAACGCTGGACGCCTGTTGCCTCCGAGAGGTGCATCTCTCGAGTCGTCGTTTCACCTGGAGTAACGAACAAGCCAACCCCACCCTAGTGCGGCTTGACCGAGCCTTCGCCAATGCCGACTGGGAGCTCCTTTTCCCTTCGTGCTCACTTCTGCCGCTCTCATCCGCTACCTCCGACCACTGTCCGCTTCCCCTCACAGCTGAGAAGCCCCCTCGTCCGCCCAGGCATTTCCGCTTCGAAAATTTCTGGATCAAAATGGATGGCTTTCTAAAGATCGCCAAGCAAGCGTGGGAGACGCCAGCCGTGAGCTCGCCCACTCACCCTCTTCTTTGCTTCAAGCTCAAGCTTGCCCGAACAGCAAAGGCGCTTCGCGCATGGAGTCAATCCATTATCGGCAATACCAAACTTTAACTTTCTGTTGCCTCTGAGGTGATCCGCCTTTTCGATGTGGCCATGGAGGTCTGGGACCTCTCCTCTGCTGAGATCCACCTTTGTCGCCAACTCAAGCTCAGAATTCTTGACCTCAGCACCATAGAAAAAATGAAATGGCGGCAACGATCTCGCCTCAACTGGCTCAAGCTCGGCGACGCAAACACCAAGTACTTCCACCTCAGAGCTAATGGCAAGCGCCAGAGAAGCTTCATCCACTCCCTCCAGACCCTCTCAGACCTTCACACGGAGCTTCAAGACAAGGCCAACGCTCTTCACAACCACTTCAACGACATCTTTGGGGAGAATGCCGCTTCGAAGCACTCACGAACTTTCAACTGGGACTTCTTGGGACTTCAAACTTTTGACCTCTCTGGTCTTGAGGTTCCCCTCTCCATGGACGAGCTCAAACAGGTCCTCTTCTCCCTGCCGAACGATAAGACCCCCAGCCCAGATGGTTTCTCCTGGAACTTCTTCAAAGCCTGCTAGGACTTCATCTCCGACGACCTCTTCGCAGCCCTGCAGTGCCTCTTCCACCTGGACAGTACCAGGTTGACTTCGGTCAACAATGCTCATATTGACCTACTCCCAAAGAAGGACGGCCCGCTCACGCCGTCAGACTACCGTCCAATCAGCCTAATCCATAGCATCGGGAAGCTCTTCACCAAGATACTCTCATCACGTCTGGCCCCGTTCATGAGTGATCTAATCTCCTCTTGCCAAAGCGCTTTTATTCGGCAAAGGCACATCTAGGACAACTTCCTCCTCGTCCAAAGCAAAGTGAGGGCCCTCCACAGATCCCGAACCCCGGCGCTCTTTTTCAAACTTGACCTAGCTAAAGCCTTCGACTCAGTGTCCTGGACCTACCTGCTCGATAACCTGCGTGCCCGCGGTTTTGGCGAACGGCAGCATGATTGGATTTCTCTATCCCTTGCATCCTCATCTTCCAGGGTGATTATCAACGGCCACCACACTGAGGTCATCCATCATTGTAAGGGCCTTCGGCAAGGGGACTCGTTGTCGCCTTTCCTCTTCAACCTTGCCATCGAATCGCTGGTCGCCCTTCTCCATCATGCCACCGAATCCGGTGTGCTCTCTCCTATGGGGGTCCATACTCGAACACCAGAACGTCGCTCTTTGCCGACGATGCGGCTATCTTCACAAACCCTACCAAAGAGGACGTCTCCTCCCTAGCAGACATCCTCTGCGCCTTCGGGGATATCACAGGGCTCCGCACAAACTTCTCCAAAAGTCAGGTAGTGCCAATTCGCTACGAGGGGCTAGACCTTGATTACATCCTTCTCGACTTTCGGGCCGAAATGGCTAGCTTTCCCATCAAATATCTTGGGATCCCGCTATCCGTCAGACGGTTGCGCCACGTCCACTTTCAACTTCTCTTAGACAAAATCTCCACCCGCTTGGCTGGATGGCGGGGCCAGTTGATGTCAAAAGAGGAAGGCTCACCCTTCTCAAGGCAGTGCTTTCTGCTATCCCAACATACATCCTCTTCGTCGTCCAGCCACCGGCCTCCGTTTTTAAGAAGATCGACTCAATCCGACGGGCCTGGCTTTGGAAAGGCACCAACTCTGGCGGGGCCGTGTCAACTGGGCCTCAGTATGCTCCCCGTCATCTCTCGGGGGCCTTGGAGTCCTAGACCTCCCTCGTTTCTCCAGAGCTCTCAAGCTCCGATGGTTGTGGCTTAGTAGGCGCACCCCGCACCCCATCTGGGCTGGACACCCCTTCCTCGCTTTGGTATCAGACCAAGCTCTCCTCAGGGTGGGAACCCTTGCCACACTAGGCAACAGATCTTCTATCTCATTCTGGGAAGACCACTGGCTCCATCAAACTGCCCCAAGGCACCTGGCACCATCGTTGTTCAAGGCCTCTACTAGAAAGGACAGAACGGTCTGCGACGCACTTTCAAACAGCACCTGGATCTCTGATCTCGCAGGGAACCTCACTATCCAGAGGATTCCAGAGCTGATCTCCCTGCTTAGCCAGTTAGCGGCGATCCAGCTCAACCCCGAGGTGCCCGACCATTTTCTATGGCGATTCTCGAATAATGGGACCTTCTCCGTCAAGTCCGCCTACTTGCTGCAATTTGAGGGCCGCATCACCAGGCCAACCCTGCAGAAGGTCTGGAAGCCATGGGCCCCTTCAAAATGCAAGTTCTTCTTTTGGTAGTTGTTACACTGTAGAGTCATGACCGCAGACGCCTTACTGCGTCGCGACCTCCCCAACGACTACTTCTGCCCCCTCTGCAGGCGCAACCTAGAAAGCCCAGAGCACATGTTGCTTCAGTACTATTTTAGCTCTTCTGTCTGGTCTCGGCTCACCGTCAGGTTAAACCTCCAGCACCTTAGCCCTACCACATGGTCGAATCGCGGTTCGGTAGCTGATTGGTGGCTCCACGACATTCTTCATGGCACTGCGCAGTGCGGAGTCCGCTCCGTAGTCTTCGCAACGGTGTGGCATCTTTGGCTTGAGAGGAACAACCGTATTTTTCGTCAGGTCGATAGAACAGCCCAGGCCTTTTTTCTTTTTTTTGATCGAGGAGCTGCGGCTTTGGGAGACCGCAGGAGCTCGTTTTGTAATTAGTTAATTTTGTCCCATTCGGCTCAAGGGGGGAGGGGCCAATGTCTCCCCCCACCTCTTTCTTATCCTATTTTTGATCAATACACGGCAGTTCTCCTGCCCGTTTGCTCAAAAAAAAAAAAGTAGCTGTGCTTTATCTCCTCGTCACTCTCAGCCCTTTGATTTTAGTCTTTTACAATAATTAGTTCAAGTAAATGCAGTGATCTATCCTCTTTGGAGTTCAAGCTGATATGTTTATTGGTGTTGACCAAATGTAGCTGAAATTTTTTATGAGGGCTACTTCCAAGCCATCAAATACCTAGAACAATTCAGAAGTGAATACTGCATACACATGTTATTACTTGGGATTATGGCTTGTCTTTTCTAAATAAATCTAATATTACATTGTATGCCTGCAAAATTATTAGATTATTTATGCAAATGACATTATAGGTACATGGTGCCATGGTTTAGACTTGGATGCATCCAACCAAGTGCCGCTGACCCCTTCGATCATCAAGTTGGACCTCTGTCAGTGCTACTCCATGCTACATGTCGGAGCTCCAAGGATCCTCGGTATGAATTAAGTAAATCGGATTGTCTCATAATTAATTGATTTTCTTGTGACTTACTGCTTTGTTGTGAAGTAGATCTGATTGGAGAAGCAAGGATCTGATGCCACCACTGTTGAGGTAAGATCTGATTGTTCTAGAGAAGCAAAGATTAGATTTACTGCTGCAATCAGATTTTTGTTTCTTTGCTGTGGAAAATGTGCAGGCACCACTGCTGAGCTAGGACCTTCTCCTGCTGCTCCAGGAACTCCCGCAGCTTACCAAATAGTTGATTCTATTGAGCTACAGTATGATCAAATCATGCCCATCATGTGAGCATTCTCTAAATTAGATGGATCGACTTTGCGCTTGACAGTTGAGGCCCAGCTCCTAAATGAAAATTTGTATGCTCTGTATGTTCACCAAGACCAATGTTAATCATCAAAGCTGCAATTATGAATTTGTGATCCACTCATGAAACCTTCATATGCAATTATGAATTTGTGATCCACTAATGAAATCTTCAAATGCAGAAAATGTAGACATCGAGGCTCACCTTTTTGTCTTCGTAGTTTCATAATGTTTGATCTTTTCTTTTTCTAATGGATAGATGGACACATTCATATACCTAACTGATACCACGCTTCAAATGCAGAAAATGTTCATCTTTCCCAGATTATGCTAAACTGATACCACGATTGAAATGCATTCCGGCTGATGTTGCTGAATTTCTCCAGAGGGTGAAACTATTGTTGAGGTTCTGAGGTATTATTTTCTTTTAGCACCATAAAGATAAATATCTTTACCTAATTCCAAACATAAATTAAGTGTTTAGTAATTAGAGTTAGTCATTGCTATTCTCCTGATCGGTTACATTTATGATACAGAGAAGTCAAAGAAAAATTGGCAATGGAAGGGGGAGGAATGAACCTGCCAAAAGGTAGTCTTGTTGATATAAACTTTTTTCTGAGAAGCAAATTATACTGATTCCTTATCTGTTTTCATTCCTGCATTTTTTTAGACCAAAATCCACATCTTCTTGTAGTTAACACTTTACCTTGTTCGTGCTTTTGGATGGTATCTTGTGGTTAAATGGTTATTTTAAAAAAGAGTTTAAGGCTTTTTGGGCATATATTTCTACTTTTGATTGATCTTGGGCAAATCTAGCTTGATGGGAAAAAGAATATAAATGACTTTGGTTCTTAATCTAGGCAACTTTTTTTTTTTTTTTGCGTTATTTGGTTTTGGTCAGACTCATGGTTTTGGTTTTATTTCTTTTGGAAGGTGTTTTTATCAAAGAAGTTGTGAAGAAGATAGTTCAGAGCCATCAAGCAGTCAAAGAAGTTCATGTGCTTGGTATACTGTTTCTCTACCGCCTGAAGGAACAACAAGTTCTGACCGGTTGTAGTCTTCAAAAAGCTTGAAAGATGATCTTGCTAGGCTGCTACCATCAGGTGTCTAAAACCAGAAGTTGTGCCTTTTTCTGCTAAAATTGTGCCGAACTTTCTGCTAAAAATTCCTGATTAGGTATCTACAACTATGCCTTTATAAGAAATATGCATTTAATTCAATTGCCTTGTACGTAGATTCATATTTAGATATGTGTCAGTCATAGGCTTATACGTAGATTATTGCTTTACATCCTTATCTTTTAACTCAAAAGCTCCTGACAAGAAGCTTGATGTTGGATATGTTCGTAGGCAGAATTTATCTTGTGCAAACGCAATATAACAGTTTATGTAAATGAATCGTATTGCATCTACAGTTCAGTCACTACCTAGATTCATATTCACAGATAGGAAATCATCTAATGGCATGCTTTATCTGTTTTGAAGGATTTTATCCGTTTTAAAGGAGGAAACACATGACACCAACACTGATGATGAAGATGACCTGCCTTTCTATTTGACCATTTTTTCAGGTGTACCTTTGTTGTGCTTGTTGAAATGATATACATTGTTTTATATATGTTTGTGAGTAAAGGTCGCATTATCAGTGAATTGTACTACTTTGTCAAAATTGGGGTGCCTCTGAAATTTCTCAAGATCAGGTTTGAACCTGTGCACAGGGCGCCCTTGCAAGTCACTTTTCTGACTTGTTTTCATGTTTCAGGTTTTCAACCCCTTTCTAGAACACCAATCTGTACAGAATCAACAGGGTAATGACGCTCTAAAACCGAAGACCTTTCATTCCAGCATCAAGGAATTGCTCTCTACTGTGCATCTCCTGAGTTATCACACAATTAGAATTTAAGGCCATGCTTTGTAGAAGCTTTCAGATCAATTGATTTTTCTTAGCGACTTCATGGTCTTAGTGCTTTTCCAAGCATACCCACGAAGAGTCTTATCACAAAGGTGATAACAGCCCCTGTCTTTGAATTTCATGAAGGTTTAACCTCTCATCTCCAGCTTGTAACCTCCTATTTGCAATGTGTATTCAGGCAAAGACACAATGGCCATAACTACGTGTTTGCTCTTCTTACTGGTTATCATGACCCACCTACTGGCGTTCAGGTCATTCTCTCTTGTATATGTTTGTTTCTACTTTCTACCAGATAGCTTAGCTTCGTTCTGTAGTTGCCACTATCTTGGCATATCCCATCTTAGTATCTTTTACTACAAATGGTTAAGAACACCTGGTTGCACTTGTTTTACAGTCACTTCTGTTTCATGGATATACTTCACATTAACACACAAGCCACACAATATTGTCACCCACTCTTGCTATGTAAGAGCAATCCTGTTGGACATTCAAGGTGCACATCTCCTAGTGTTGTGTTCACTGTTAATACAAGCATGGTTGGCCAATACAATATTTCGCTACATATTTTTTATGAATGCAATTTTTTTTTGTGATGGAAAAAGAGGAGAAACTCCCTCTGAACTATATGATTTATTCACAAATTGTGCCAAGGGTCTAAGCCTGCAGAGTATAACCAGACCATTTTTGGTCAATTATTGTTTTGATTCTAACCACATGGAATCAATCATTGGTACCAGAAGGAAAGACCTATTAATCTGATGTGCAAATACTGATCTTATTTGTTGAATTTACAAATTAATCCAGTATGTTATACTCTTCCAGACAAGTCTTTCTTGTGAATCATCTAGGAAGAAGCAACTTAATTTATTCACTGTTGTATTTTGTTTGGACTATTTGATTTTTTTTTATTTGCTTTCTGTTTTAGCTGTATTAAACTTCTCTGGTTGATTTAACATTTAGATTCGTGAGGGGCTGTATTACAATCCCTACTTCCCTGGTGGTGCCATAGCCATGCCAAAGATGCTTATGGATGGAGCTATTGAACTATTGAGTATGAAGATGACACTCCTGTTGTCCTACCATTGAAGCCCTGGTATTGTATTTATACTTTATTCCTCCCTTTGGTATTGAGTTGTTGAGCCAGTGTTAAAGCATGATTCTCCTTTTTTTTTTTATCACAGATGGGTAAAGATGTCGTGTCGTGCTTGTCATGGGCAGTTGAACCCGAGATGGAAGAGAGAAAATTGGTAAATGCCTCACATAGATTTTTTTTATGCTCCTAATTTTTATCTGGCCATTGATCTGATGTGGCTAATACCAACTTTACTTCAATTTGTTCTAGATGGGTGTTATAGTTTATGTTTTTGTTTATCATTCATGTATTCCTCCCTATCCTTTAAACGTCTGTAGCAAAGCACGGGCCAATGGATAGATAGATTATTTCGGATGCTTGATCCGACCTAAATGATACAAGCTATCTACCTGACCTAAATGATTCAAGCTATGTCACATATCGTACTTTCGACCTGAAATGAGTTCACATGTAATGTCTTTTCTATAAATCACGCTTCATGTTTATATATTTTTTCTACGAATTATGTATTTCTTTCATCCTTTATGGTCCGTGGCAGAGCACGGGCATTGTACTAGTCTCTCTAAAGTACGGATTGGTGCTGGTGGTGGTGGTCTCACCAACTCACAATGTCGGAAGTTCATTCTGATCTCAACCATCTGTCCCACCGAGATGCACACCTCCTCATAGGACACTAATAAGCCGTGACTCCAAATTTCAAATTCAAAATCAAAATCAAAATCAAAATCTTTATCTTTAGAGCATCCCCATCTCACCCCCCAAATGCCCCTCTATTCCAAAAATTTTCAAATGCAGCAGGAGGGAATTTGATACATGCGAGAGAGAATTTACACTGTAGCGATTACTGTAGCAGTTACTGTAGCAATAGAGGGAAATTTGGAGGCCCTGCTGGGGATGCTCTTACCTAATAATAAATGAGTAAATTACACTGTTGCCCCTTAAAGTTGGTCGAAAATCTCACTTAGCCCCTTAAACTTTGTTTTGTCCGCTGCGGCCCCTTAAAGTTTTTTCCGGGTGTCACGCAGGCTAATTTTTTCAGCACTCAAAGCCAACTTCCGGGGGTTGTGGTGCAACAAAATCCAACTTTCTGGGGCTTTGTGACACCCGGAAACAAATTTAAGGGGCCGCAGCGGACAAAACAAAGTTTAGGTATAAAGTACGGATTGGTGCCGGTGGTGGTGGTCTCACCAACTCACAATCTCGGCCGTTCATTCTGATCTCAACCATCCGTCCCACTGATATGCACACCTCCTCATAGGACACTAATACACCGTGACTCCAAATTTCAAAATGATTTAATAATTAATCCAACCCCACTAATCACGCATTCAATCCATCCTTCGCCCTCCATTCCATTTGCTGCTGCGCGCCTGCGCCCACCTCCTCATTTCTCGTCGCCGCCGGCCGCCGACCAGAAATACCCCGTCGCCGGCTCAGGGCGGAGCCCGCGCAGCACTGCTGGCGGCTGAACCCTGCCCCGTCATGCCCCTTCCCCAGACTCCGCGTCGGCCTCGGCGCGCCACCGACGCATCAGCGCCACGAAAAATAAGAAAGAAATTTCTCAAATCTTAACGCATCAGCGCTGGGCGTCGGTCCGCCCCCAGCGTACAGCCTCCAACGGTGGCCTGCCTTCCTGCCCCTCCGTCACCCACTCCCTATCCGGCTAGTAATCCCAGTCCCGAAGCCCCCACCACCAGGGGCGTCCATAGCCACTTAATGCGCCGGAGAGGAGGAAAAGGAAACATGCCGCAGGCGTAATCCCAGAAGGGAAAGCGGAATTTAGGAATTTCTGATAAAGGAAAGAGTTTAACTGAATTTCCAGAAAATAGATTTAAGCTTTGGAAATTAATAGAATATTGTAGGGAGCTCAGAAAAATATGAAATTGGTCTCTAAAAAATCAAGAAAAATGAGAAGAAACTAATGGTGGAATAAAAGTTGATATTTTATGGGATGAGTATTCTTGGAGGAATAAAGTAAGGGATTTCTTTGATGGAATAAAATCGGAGTTGCTTTGGAAAATTGTCAGAAAATTTGGGAGGGTTTCTAGGAGCTTAAAAATGATTTTTGCGAAAAAGTTTATGCTAAAAATGGGTTAATTTTGGGTATGTTACACAAAATAAAGTCAAACTTGATTGAAAACTCGAACAGCGTTTGGGGCTCAGCTCGAGCTCGAGTCTAACGGGGGTGAACCCGCTCGAACTCAGCTCGTTCGCAGCCTAGATCTAGCTCGCAAAGTCGAGTGGTATACTCGCACCGGACGCGGGGGCGGTCCGACGGGCGTCGGACACGCTGACCGTTGGCCCGCGTTAGATCTTGTGTAAAATTTTGTTATTTTTGTTTCACCATGTAAAACAATTGAAAAATTTTCTAATCAGTGTCGGGTCCTACACGTATTTTGTTCAAATCTATATGATCAATATTCATTTCTATAAATGTTTTTTAAAGGAAATCTAGATGTATAGATGTTGTATATCAACACAAAAATATACGTGGAAATAGACATGTATTAGAGAATATTTCTGTTTTTATTAATTTTTTATTTGTTTATATGGCGAAACAAAAATAAGAAAGAGAAAAATAAGAATAAGAAAAATAAGAAAGAAATTTATCAAATCTTAACACATCAGCGCTGGGCGTCGGTCCGCCCCCAGCATCCAGCCTCCAACGGTGGCCTGCCTTCCTACCCCTCCGTCACCCACTCCCTATCCGGCCAGTAATCCCAGTCCCGAAGCCCCCACCACCAGGGGCGGGGCCACCCAATCGGCTCACCCACTCCCAGACGCCGCCCACTCCTAGGTCTCTCCCCCTAGTCCCCACGCCACCTCGCCCTCGCCACGACGCCCCTGCTCCGGCCGCCCACCGACGCCGGCCTGCGCTGGCCTCCTCCTCCTGGTCAGAACAGCTGCGCGACGCCGGCGTCCGCTTCGTCCAAGGTCTCTCTCTCTGCCGCCTTCTTCAGATTGCTACACAACCAGATTTTCTCAATTAGGTTTTGCTCCACTGTAACTGTAACTATGAACCCTCGAATCAGATGTAGTACCATCGATGTAGAAGGTAACTTGTTCCATGCGGTTTAGTGCACTTGGGTTACAGAAATTGCTGCTGAAGTAAGAAGCATTAGAGCGTTATACTTTCTTGCTAGGTCAGTTTTACCCTGAATAAAGCTTCAAATTGGTGTCCGCCCGGAGATAACTGCCTTCGTTGATGGTTTTTTTTAGAACCGTTCATTGATGGCTTGATCGGCCCTAAATAGGGAGGTGGTATTGCATAGTTCCTCTCTTCAACAAAGTAGGAGTAATACTAACAAATTGGTTTAGTCCCACATCGGTTATTGGTTGTGTGACGTGCATTCGTTACCTATTAGGCTTGGAAGAAGTGAATCTATCTTAAAAAGGTACTATATATCATTATAAATTAGCAAACTTTCTTTTAATTTCTTTGTTACTTTTCAATTAGGCAAATTGAGCCGTGTGATTGAACAAATTTTCATTTTACATTAGTATGAACATAATGACTAGTTTGATCTAGCAATTAGACTTGCCGGTAGTTGGCCCGGGTCTTATCAAAATCCTGGTTTCGCCACTGCCCACCACCCCACGCGTAGCCTCTTCGCGCCCCACTCTGCCATCACTCCCTCCCTCCCTCCCTCTCCGCCGCCGCCGCCGCAGAGGCCGTTGGCTGCAACGCTCTTAGCTTCCTCAGCGTCGGCCGCTGGGCTGCCTACAGGTAATCGCACACTGAAAACGGGCAGGAAAAAATATATTCTACCATGTTTTTGCGGACCTATCTTTTTGCGAACAAGCGATGCTGTTGGTTTCTCTTTTATCTTGTTTGTTTTCACTTTGATGATCCTACTCTGTTGTCTTTGACTGTTGCTTTTTTTTTAGTAAATTTGATTGTTGCTGTATAGGAGATTTATGCACTTCTCCATATCCAGATGGCTGCTCTGAGGATCTGCACGCCGGCCGGTCCTCCGGAGCCCAGAAGGGGCAATCTTGCTGCCGGGAGCCCAGTTCATCCGGGGCTGGATTTTGGGTTCAGTTCTTGGGTGCTGCCAATCGGCGTCGGGTATGCGGTGGATCGGCGGCAGCCGAGTGGCGCAGTTTTGACATGCCATGGATTCCATGTTCACACTGCAAGGAAGAGGAGCTACATGAGGGCAACTTTCAAGAATGGTGTAGTTTGCTCTCGGGAGGAAGGCGAGTCAACATTGTGCGTATCTGATCCATCTGAAACTGTGAGTTTCAGTGGTGGGGTATCACTGGTTTCGGGTCAAAGAATGGTGGATGGTAGCAATGGTGATCCAAGAGGTTTTGCAGGAAGGAAGAGAGGGAGGAAGCTATGGAGGAGACTACCGGGTGGCAACAAGTTGGTGAAGCATAGAGCACCGAGGCGTGCCCCTGGAAAGGATAGGCGGGGCCACAAATTTGCCGTGAATGATGATGATGCGGAGTCGATTTTGGCGGCTATTAGCCACGAGTCCAGCATCAAGGATTGTAATTCTGTGCTGATCAGTCTCGAGAAGCACAGTGATGAGAAAGCTCTTGATTTCTTCAAGTGGATGACGGACAATGATAAAATAAAGGGGAACGCTGATGCATATCACATAGCTCTTCAAACGAGGAGTTTGCTGCTGTTCTGCAGAAAATGAAGAGAGCAAGATGTGAATTTGATCACTACACTTACAATATTATGATCAATATATATGGAAGAAGGGGTTGGATTGAAAGTGTAGCAGATGTTCTTTCAGAACTAAAGAGCCGTGATGTTGAACCAGATCTGTACAGCTACAATACCTTGATAAAGGTGTACGGGATAGCGGGAATGCCTGGAGATGCTGTCAAGCTGATGCAAGAGATGAGACTTAAAGGCATAAACCCCGATCGAGTAACCTATACTAACCTCATAGCTGCTCTACAAAGGAACGAAAATTTCCTAGAAGCAGTCAAGTGGTCCCTCTGGATGAAGCAGACAGGACTTGCAGGATGTGGAACTCGAGCATAATGCACCTTAAGCATTCATTCAGGTTTTGGTTGTGAATGATCCCGTAAACAACTTTTATTTTTCTCTTCCAATTGATTGCATACGTGATACGTGTAGAGCCATTGCACAAAGTAGTATAGCTGATCATATCATTTTACAAGATGAGATTCTCAGTCAGGGACACAGGGTAAATGTAGATAGGAAGTTTTACCGTACTTATCAAATAGCTGTAAATTTGCCACGACAGTTGCTTGAGCTTCTAACAATGGATCAAAGAGATTCAGTAAAGATAATTCAATTTGGATGCCTCATGTACTTCCCCTATTGTCATGTTTAAGCCCATGCGTTTTCATTTTCTGCTGCCTGGTTTCAAGGAGGCCTCTGCCCAGTCTACACCGGTGGTGCCGTGCTGTGCGGTGCTTGGATGGGTTACATGTAGGCGGTACTCTGTGTCTCTGTCCTCGCCCGGTTCCATGGTCAAAATTTTGAGATTTTAGATATAAATCTTTTTGAACTATTTGATCAGACACATGAGAATCATTCGGCCCGACAAAACGCTTCTATAATACCATAATTGTTGAAGATCTTAAAAATAAATTGTTATGATAATTAATGGTCATAATTGCATTTCGGAGACCATGTCAATATCTAAAACATCTTATATATTTTTAAGAACTGGAGAGAGTAGTAGGCAGAGTTAGTTTAATCCAAATCATATACCAATGCATTCCAAGATTCAAAATGGAATTAGTCCAATGGATGTGGTTTCATCGTTTGTATATGTCGTTCTATGTAAGGTCATTAGCATATTTACAAAGCTAATGTGAGAAGACTTGTCACCCCAACAAAATTAAACTTCACTGTATCTTCAAACATAGAGCGAGTGGTTTTAATCTTCCCTGACAGAATGGGCAGGATGTTTTTTTATGGTCATGTATACCCTTCTTTTTGTAGTTAGCTTTTTATGTGATTTGATTAATTGCTTACCACATGGATATATTAAAAATTGGTCTTGATTAACTAAATCAATCGGTTCCAGAGTTGTAACTACAACTATAATATGTGAATATTGCCAAGAGATGAGTTTATGTTTATGAACCTACAATTAGTCCCCAAGTGTACCCACACTGAAGAAGACATGCAGGAGGTACGCTGGGGGCTGGTATCATATATGAAATATGAAGAGAGAATCGTGATTGATAAATAACCACTAAACGACTGATTTTTTCATTTTGAATTCACTCGCATAATGTCCTGCAGTTGGCTAATTCCTCCCGCGAACCGGCGCCGCCGTCGGGTGCAGTCCCGATCCGCCCAACTGCCTTGCCACCACGTCAGCTGCCCTGCTCCACCGGCCACCGTCCACCCCAATCAACAACCGTCGCCGCCTCAAGACCAGCCAGGTGCGAAATTTCCTTCTCAGATTCACTCGATATGCCGCCTCCTCACCCGATCCATTCTCCACTCCTCACCGATACATTCTCCCCCATCGACAACAGATAATGCATAGACAGTTCATGCTGCTCTGCGTATTGAGAAAGTGTGCGTGCATTAAGATATATAAATCGACAGTTGTTTAAGATAATGTCAATACACTTTTTTGGATGTAATTGAAGCTGGTGTAAGAGATTTCAAAGAGCGATTGGCCTTTTATGAAAAGGTTTGTAGGTGTTGAATTGTGTTCTAAACCGTTAATGTTATATGCAAACAACTTCAAACCTTTGCAGGCGTATGAACCGGTGGAACAAGGTTCTTACATAAAAATGATTGATATGGTTAGTGGACAGCCAATCTCATATGTGTTAAATACAGTCAAATTTTCCCTTTGATATTATTTTGGATTATTTTAATCATATTTTCTATTTTTTCTGCAACAACTGCACACTCAGTTATGCAACCTATAGTTGCTCCTCTTTATGTTTGTCATTTTTATAATAATTTGGATGACCAAACTGTAAATCTGGTTTTCTACAAATTATGATGTAATATTGGTAGGTGGTGTGCTATTATGATATAATATTGGCAGATGGTGTGCTCTTCGGAGATTTTTTTGTAGGTAGTGTGCTCTTCACAGAAATATTTGTTGGACTTAATACTTGATGGTTAAATTTAAGTGTTCACCTACATTTCTTATGATATAAGCTCCGTCGTGTGTTCTTCAAAAGTAAATTTCACTAACATTGGTAGGTGGTGTGTCTCTTGATGAAACTGAGTCTTTTACTATTTCTAATAGTTATCCTAATATTGTAGATAAAGAAATATGAGATGAACTAGCACTGGATATGACGTCTGATAGTTTGTTGCATGGAATGTATGTGTTTTCTAAAAAAATGTAAACAATATAATAGCTATATGTAGTGATGGGATTTTAATGCATGACCATGCATAATAGCAGTGATTGTTTGGCGTCTCATTATTGCAACAAAAAAACCTTGGTAGTATCGTTTGGTATGTTGCTATGTGCTCTTTGTGTCCTAATCTTTTCATGGTTTTCTATGCCATCAATTTTTATTATGAGTATATATCTTGCCGTTTCATTACCTTGCTTGCTGTTTCAATTTTTACTATGAGTATATTCTAAATTGTCTATTTTGGCATTGTTTTCCTTTATATTTTCAGGTATATTAGCTTCAGAATTTCATCCTTACATAATCTGTTTTTACAACGAAGATCTGTACAAAATACCGATGCCTTAAGGTTAGTGCTATCCTCTTTGGCTTTTATCAGATTTAGGACATGTTCTTTTGGGCTGATCTGAACGGCTGAACAGCTGAACGACTAAAATGACTGAATTTTGATAGCTTCCCTAAATAGATTTGAGATTCCGATATATCTTGTTTGACTTGCTTTTTAACGTGTTAGGACATACCCTCTAGACAGCGAAAAAACAGACTAAAAAACTAAAACATATGTGTTTTACCCATGAAGATAAGCCATTGAGCTGTTAAGCCGTTAAGCTGATAAGCTGAAAAGAACAAGGCCTTAACCTCATGGAGGTTCAGTTAAAGTCACTGTTCAAATGTCTTTATTGTGTAGCCTAATGTCATGCTTTGTTGCAATGTGACAAAATTAGTTCAAATGCCAGCCAATGGTGTTATTGGTTCGAAATCAAAGATTGAAACTCAGTCTTTGCTGGAGAATTCAAGAGGGGAGTTGGACCAGAGTGACAAAATTAGTTTTGTTTTGCAAAAACATTTTGGATTTTCCCTTGTGAAAGATTTCCAAAAGGAAGCTTTGGATGCTTGGTTTGCTCACAAGGATTGTCTTGTTCTAGCAGCAAGCCAGCAACTGGATCAGGTTCGTCTTTTCTAATATGTCCTATTAATGATGTCCTTTTAGTATTTTCAGGACTTCATTGATATGCGCTTATTGACTTCGATCCATCTTTTACTAATTAATGATGGGAATGTGACAGTTTTTGCAGGATAGCCCCTTTGCTTTCAGATCCCAGCTCTTTTGACTACAGAAATTGTGGTGGTTATTTCACCCTTGATTAGTCTAATGGCTAATGCATGATTAATGTTTAAAACTTGCAAAACTGGGATATCAGCATGCTTCCTTGGATCAGGGCAACCTGACAGTCATGTTGAAGGCAAAGCAATGGCTGGCATGTATAAGGTTATTTATGTTTGCCCTGAGACTGTATTAAGGTGATTACTTTGCTTTTGTAGTGCTAAACATTTGATCTATGTCTAATGTGTTATCTTCTGTGCTTATTTTGGGGCAACCTGACAGTCATGTTGAAGGCAAAGAAATGGCTGGCATGTATTAGGTTATTTATGTTTGCCCTGAGACGGTATTAAGGTGATTACTTTGCTTTTGTAGTGCTAAACATTTGATCTATGTGTAATGTGTTATTTTTGTGCACCCTAGGAATTATCATGCACGGAGTTTACTCAAGTGCAGATCATTATTCATCTGAGGTTTAGTGATCATTATACAAATGTGCGCCCAATCCATCTCCCTCCCTTTGCATAAATGCCTTTTTTCATGCACATCGGCTACTGGATGAAGGCGTTGTGGGGTTTTACTTAGGACAGCAAGAAGTGTGCCCATTTTGGAGCAAGGATAGTTCGCATGAATTATTTTGCTTGGGCGAATGCATATACGTCATTGGCCATTAGGCGTCTTTGGTTCTACTCAATGAATGATATTGCCAGCACTCTTAACCCTTTGTGCAGAAGTCGGACGAGTGCAACTTTATACGAGTATATTTTTTGACATGCTGCTTACATTTTGTCCAAGTTGATGCTTATTACTATGTAGCAGGTCTTAGATGTTTTCAGCATTTTAGCTTGCTCTACATAAATAGCAGCATTGACAAGTTGAATGAATTCTTGCATCACTGGAAAGTTGTCTCATAAACACCTCTAATCTTGGTCTGGACTAGAAGTCACATGTGTGTTCATTCCATTGACACTTCCCAGTTTTAAATACTGCACCGGTCATGAACCTAATCGTAGTTTCCAGATTTATCTTTGCGCTACAATGCTATATCTGAACATACCTCTATTTATCTATATATCATATATGCTTCAAATCATCGATACATGGCTACTCTGGTTTTATTCTTATTTGTCAGTATTTTCCTGCTTTATGTCAATTTCCTAAGTTTTATTGCAGAATGTAACAACGTTATAGTTTATTGTTATATCCATTGATTACTATGGGTTCGCCCAACATGGGTGTCCGAGGTTTATCCATAACCCATATATCAGTGATACAACGGTACTATGCTATCACAGCTGAGGATCCTCGTCTACTATTACGGCAGAGGATCATTGTCCAGCCAGGATAGTTGGAAATGCGAGCGGTATGATGGCTACTCGGCAGACACTATGTGAAACGGTACAATTTGAAAGATGAAAGCGTCCAGCCGCCCGATCGATGAAGAAACTCCCAACAAACCAGGCAGGACGTCGGCATGCTTCCAAGAGATTAAACTAACAAGGAACAATGTGTATTCTTTTCCTGTTGCAAGCTATAATTTTTTTAGCGAGGATCAGGGCTTCAAATCCCACCTTCACCCTAAATTCTGTCTTGGGCCCGATTATGGATTTCTATGATTTTTCAAAAAAAATCTATGATTTTTTGGTTTTTTGATTTAAATCGAACATTGTGAGCCAAAAAATGTTAATCACTAGGTTTTTTTGGAAAATTGTTTAGTTCGATTTGAAGGAGAAATCAATACAGAAAAGTTATTTATTTATTTTTTTCAAAATCGCTATATTTTACATGAAATAGTTACTTATAGCGAGAATCGCTATGCTGGCTTTGATTTTTCTTACTGGGATTTCAATCCTGTTAAGCGGCAATTTGGTGATTTATATGTGGGATTTTGATATTTCAAACTAGGATCCGTTACGTTACAATTTATCCATTTCCACGATTGGATTTGGACTCCATTTTGGCAAAAAAAAATTGAATTCTAATTATAATCTTTAAAATTTAGTGCTTTGAAAAAAAAAAACTCTTATCGGTTCAAAGAATATATAGAAAATGTTTTAATTACTTAAAAAAACCACACAAAATCTCAAATAAAATGTTATAAAATATTACATCACGTGGCCTAACAAGTGGAGAGTTTCAAGTTTATAATTCAAACCATATTTTACAACCAAGGAGACTGTTGGAACTGTGGTGAGGATTCATGACTCATTGAGCCGGAGGCAGAATATCCCACAGAGATGAGCAGAACGCCGTCGGCGACCGACGCCGACGGCACGCACGTCAAGCGTGGCTCCGACAGATGGCGCCCCTCCACACTCCCCGCTCCATCCACTGCCTTTACTACGCCCACCAGAAACCAGACCACCCCTTGCTGCTGCTGCTGCTGCCTTCCAAGAGCCAAAACCCCGCACAAACACGGCCATTTCGCCCCAAAAATCTAGGGGAAAACACGGCCATTTCGGCCAGAAATCACGCGAAAACGAGGCCATTTCCCCCACGAGACCACGCGGCGCGCTCCTTTTTATTAAGCGAAAGCTGCCACCGCTGCTGCTTGGAATAGGCGCTTCCGTTCCATCCCGTCTCTGCTGCTGCTGCCTGCCTGCCTCTGTCTTGGCCGGAGGTGGAAGCGGTGGGGCTCCCATGGAGGGGAGGGTGCTGCGGCGCAGCGTCACGCTGGCCGACCAGCTCGCCGCCGTGGGGCCCGCGCCCGCGGCGTCCTGCAACCTCCGCGACCTGCTCAAGCTGCGCGACGAGGACGACCTCGCCGCTGGCCGCCGCGCCGCCGCGGTTACTCTCGCGTCGGCCATGGCGGCAGAGAGGCGGTCGCCGCCGCCGTCCTCGCCGCCGCCGTCCTCCGCTACCGCGGAGGCCGCCGCGCGCACGCTCCTGGACATCATCCGCGACGAGCCGCCGCCGAGCTCGGGCGCCGTCGATTCCGCCGTCCGCCGCGCGGTGTCCCTGCCCGCGCCGCGCGCGAGCTCCCCGCCGGCGCGGCCCTCCGCCGAGGAGGCGCCGGCAGCGGCGGCGGCGGAGGAGGAGGCGGCGGCGGAGGAGGAGGAGGGGGAGAGGGTGTCCCTGATGGCGCTGCTGGAGCAGACGGAGCGGCAGTGGAGCGCCACCGTCAGCGCCGGCGCGACGGTGCGGGAGGAGCTGGCGGCGGCGTCGGCGGAGGAGGACGAGCCGGAGCCGGAGCCGGAGCCGGAGCCGGAGACGACGAAGGGCGCGGCGGGCGGCGGGTGCTGCTGCGTGTGCATGGCGCGGGCCAAAGGCGCCGCCTTCATCCCCTGCGGCCACACCTTCTGCCGCGCCTGCGCTCGCGAGCTCCTCGCCGGCCGCGGCCGCTGCCCGCTCTGCAACGCCGCCATCCTCGACGTCCTGGACATCTTCTGACCCCGCCGCCCCTCAGCTCGCCGCCGGCGATGCAGATAACAAGTCCGGCGAAGTGAGCTCGGCGCCCGCGCAAGAACCGCCTCCAATCGGCCACTCGTAGGATCCAGGCATAGATAGATCTCCAGTTCTCCACCCTCATCTTTGCGTTCTTGCGAGAACAGAAAAAAGATTACAACTTGTTCCATAGCATGAACCATCGTCTTGCTGCATCTCGCAAATGATCAAATTTTTCGCACTGCGCATTTCGATTCTCTCTTGCTCCGATCCCCAAAACAGATTCAGGATCAAACAAGTTCTTGCTTCCTGCAGGAATCCGATCAATTTAACCCAAGCTGGCATCGCTAATGGTGGGTGCCTGCGTGCGTGGTAGATTAATTAAAGTTAAAAGAAGAGTCCTTGAGCTTGACTCCAGAACCTAGATTAATCTATCAGGATGATTTTTTTTTTTATGTGCTTGTCATCCAGCTAGCAAGCACGCAATGTGTTGAAGATCTCAAGAAATCGAGATACTCTCTGCACTGTGCAGAGTGAGCTTTATTTACTGCTCCACTGCGCTGCACTGCACTCCGCTCTGCATCTCCATGGCATGAACTCATTCACTTCCACGGAGCGCATTTCGAGCTCCTGATCGGACGCCTTGTGTCACGAGAGATGCGGAATTCATGGGAACCAAATCCTCAGCAACAGCGTGTTCAGAGAAATGTTAATTTCAGAAATTCTTAAATCTGTCCAAGGTTAGTCCACCTCTTTAGCCTTATTTTTGAAAAAAAAAAAACCTTTTTAAAATTTTTAGAGGTAGTTTTCATGGTAAGAAAAAAATGTTAAATTAATTTTCCAACCAAATAAATTTAGGATAATCTGAACATGCTGTCCGACGATGTCGACCGGTACGTGATAAAGTCTGATATGGATGCTCCTTCAGCATTCGTCAACTTTACAAATACGTTACGGATTCTGGTACCACGATGAATTTATATTTATTTCTGCAGATTGCGAGGCTCGATTTGACGTTGAAGCGCAAGGAAATGACCCGTGGTACCTCGTTGGCTCGATGATGCCGACCCGACGATGAACGGAGTTGCTTGCGCTAATTAACCCTACTTTTATCCGTTAATGGGGCACACCCTGATGGGAGGGGGGGTTGGTTGAGAGCGTTTGCCAAACGCTGATGCCGTGATAGGTGCGAGAATCCTAGTATATCCGTGTTTTCTCAATGGTGTGCCCCCTGATAGAGAGGCCACACGAATTTGCAACAGTTACTATTACCGGGGGACGACACCTCGTCGCTACGGTATGATTGATGGGAGTGGATTAAGAGGACGGAATGAGAACTAGGATACAGAGGTTGTAAATTTTCTTAATTGTGTGAAGGGAGTTGAGAGAAAGAATAAGAATTGGACCTACATCCTCTGCAGTTGGCATCTTTGCAGATAGATGGGCTCTAACTATGTGGGGGCATGTGTCAATGGCACAAATGCAGAATCCAACTCATAAGATACATTTCCACATGAATTTGCCACTTAAACAGAGGGGATTCACTTTCATGGAAGAAAGTAGGGGATTTTCTTGTCACCCACCTCTCATTCCTCTTCCATTTCCCTTCTCATATCAATCAAGCTTATTTTTATTATCGTCCCCTCGATGCTAATTTGGGCATCGATTTCAACGGCCGCCAATTTGAGAGTGGACTGGATTTTATGTGTTGCTACTTTGGGTATGGATCATATTAAGCACAATCGTCGCCCCTCTTCATCCTCTCTCCCACCTCGCGCAACCTGTCTTTCTCTCTCTCACCTTGTCAATGGCCCGACGCCTCTAATAGTCACCGCCCCTCATCGCCACTCTAGTCGGTGAGAGAGTGGTGTGGTGGTGCGAGGGGAGAGGTTAGTGAGGAGGGCCATTGACTGCCGCTGCTTGCCACTATCTATCGTCTGCTTGCTGTCATGCACCGCCGCGTCAAGCTTATAATCATCGAAGCCACCTTTGTTGGAGCTTGCAGTCGCTGAAGCAGCCACTATCAGAGCTCCCACCGTCAGTCGAGCCTCCCCCTCCACCCTGATCCCTTCCTCTCTCTGCTTTCTCTCTATTCTCAATACTCTGTCCCTCTCTTTGTGTGGCAGTCCAACTTGTGTGGCACCATGTGCCCCTATTTCGGTGCAAATCAACATCAACGTGTTCAAAACTAGCCATATGAGTGTCACGTCACCAAAACTATCATTAAAAACAGGTTTGACCATAGGAAAGAATTTAACGCAAACATAAAAAATAAGAGATCAAATCGATATTTTTTTCATGTTGCATGCTTGCTTTCCCGCAACCTCTACTGACTACTGTTTTAATCTACCTGTATAAACCGCAGGGTTGGTACTTTCGATCATATTTTGTTACGAGTTCGGTAACAAACACGAACTACCGAGATGGGAGAGATGGCTTCAAAGCTTTATTAGTTCTTTTTCAGATTAATGGTTCAAAGCTTCATTACTATTAGTGACATCTGACAATAAGAACAACGACAATCCTCTTGTTTGGCTACAAGCTGCCCAAGTGCCCAATGCTGACCGGATCATCAGATAGGTCTTGGCAAAGCTGAAAGCAACTCGCCCTGGTGACTTTGCTCCTTCTCCTACGTACGCCATCAACGACCCGTTCCTTTTCGATAGCGTAATTAGGCCGGCCGAACTGATTCAGTTAGTTAAGCTAACCTTTAGCACCGAGCACGCACTCGCTCGCTCGCTCGCTCAGACAGCAGCTTCTTTATGCCGTCGCTTTGGACTCTTGCCACGCTGCTACTGGCCACTGGTCAGTCGTGCAAGTGTGGCCGGAATCTGCTCATGTTCTTCGCACTGGATGGGACTGTACAGAAGGTTAATCAATCATGGGAGGCTTATCTGTTGGATGATTTGTGATGCGACGGCGGAAGGAGGGATGGACCATGGAAGGGAGCGAAATGGCGAATGTGTTCCAGGGAAATGGGTGGGGATTGGTAACCGGCCGCGGCCGGCGTGGAGGAAGATGGGTTTGGAGCGGATGTGAAGGCGAGGTGAGACTTTTTGTTGGATCTGAATCCTCTTCCTCTATAAATTCACGTCACCGTGATACGGACATGTGGATCCAATTGTTCAAGCTGTGTGATGTCCATGTGTCAGTAACAAAGCCACTCTGATATTAAAGTTAGAGGATCCCAATTCGTTTTATTGGGTTTATCAGGTAGATGCCACTGCAAAGCTACAAAAACCACGTAAATGTGATCACCTGGCGACACCTTCGCTACATATGTGTCTCTTCTTCTTTTCCTTGTCTTTCCTCTGCTACGTGCTCTCTCGATTCCTATCTCAATGCGCCGACCGTCACTCATTTCCGTCATTCCCTGCTTAGGCCGAACTATGTATTCCTAGGTGTCATCGTGTAATTTGCAGATACCCATGTTGCTACAAAAAGTCTTAACACTAACAAATGTTAGGGACGGAAGATCGGTGGGATGGTAAAGGAGGGACATCATAAGGAAGGAGGGCGATAAGATGAGGAGGGGTGGCGGGTGGAAGGAGGCGCGGAGAGGATGAGAGGTGTGGAGGAAGCGAGGAGGACGGGCAATAGATTGCGGGACAATGGGATGGAGAGGGTGATAGGCTAGGCAAGGGCAATGGGATAGAGGAGGGGTGTCAAACCAGTGGGATGGAGGAGAGGGAATGAGTCCACGTGATAGGTAAGAGCATCACCAACCGTCCCTTTATATCTTCATTTAAAACACTATTCATGTAAAGCGTGTGTGTATGAGAGACGTGCGTGGGAGGTAGAACCAGAGAAGATAAACCCTGTGAGCAAGACACCTGTTTGGGCATGGTCTCCTCGCTTCGTCAAAAGTGTGCTGCTGCTGCAACATCGTTAATGGCCAAACCTAAAGACCTAGGACCATCGTAGGCTAGTAGACAAAGCATGGATCTTACAGGAAAGTTGGCCGGATCCCCTTTGACGCTTTTCCTTGGAATTCTGCTCGTTCTTCACTTCTTTGGATGGAATGGAGCGAGAGCTATAAAGCTAGCTTGGGCACCAGTACTACTAAACAAACCAACTTGCTCGTACCATTATTCCCTCGGTTTTGTCCATGCATGAATGCAGCATGCTCCATAGTTCTATTATTACCATCACCAAGGGGCATGTGCATTGGTTAATTGGCACCATCAATCTACAACATGACCGAAGGCACTACTCATTTCTTCGTGCTATAATCGACTACTGCTGAAGAGGTGGTGACCGATTCTATGTATTTTTCTTTCCCCAATTCCCCCGTATGTATCACCTCGTGCTGCACCTGCACGTGGAAATTTTTTATAGACAACTGGTGTTGCAGCCATGAGGTTTGAGTTGTGATTTAACTCGGTCTTCGTGACCCATCATCGACGAAAATTTTGATGAATTTAATGAATTGTCCAATTGTATTATCTAAGACAAAATGACACTCAATGGTTAGCCTTTCATCAAACAACACCTAAACTTCTTTAACCCATGACATTTTTATTACATTTTAGACCCTTTCCATATTTTTCATCCCTGTTCCCTCATTTCGTAGATGAAAATGACCAAAGTGTCCCCTACCAAATCCTTCTTCCTCTTTCTTCCTTCTATCTCCCCATCCCCACAAGGGGGAGCAGTGGTGTAACTGAAGTAGTGGGTTAACCCAAATATTTATGTACAAACTTTCTAATTTTCCAATGTTATAAATTCCTAGTTTAAAATTTAAATTGGAACAATTTTGTAAAAATTTGGAACAAAATTTTTAAAATTGGATTTTAGTCACCCGACTAACAATATCCATGTCAATTTGTATCTGTATTCGCTCTGTATTTGTAACCACTTTACCCTGTATTATTCAAATTTGTATCCTTATTTGACATATCTGTGTTTAAATCTATATCCATTAAAGAAAAGGATATGAATATGAATAGATCAATATCTGACGTGACCACATCCTTACATCAGGACGTAGCCGCCACCGAGCTCAAAGACGTCTAGGAGCACCTACTGCATCTTTGCATAAAGGTCGTAGTCATGTTGGCCTGTCTACATGGTGCTCCACAATGTCTTGAATCAGATAACGCTCAAGGAACCTTCTCTTCACTGGCGCTATCACAGTGAGTTGGCTAATGCATTACAACACACAGTTTGTGCCCTTTGGCGCGGTAAATCCTAAGAGTGCACCACGGTGGGCGCCAGCCATGGTCTGCTTGACTAGGTGCTCCAGCTCGTCGAACAACAAGGGGTTGAATACCAAAGCAAACGGCAATCGTCCCATTGTGTCCTCATGCTTCGCCGCTTGCCTTAAGCAGATCCTCACCATCTTCCTCGGTGGCAACAAGACGTGCGTCAACGCCAACAGGAGCAAGATTTGATAGTGCCACACTCCAGGAGAAAGAAGGCATGACTTGGGGAGATAGAGATAGAGAAGATAGAGAGAGATGGGAGGGTTCAGTTGGAGTGCGTCGGAGAAGGAAGTGGAAGGAAGAAGGAAAGAGGAGGAAAAATCGATCTTTGACAGGGTACTTTGGTCATTTCACCTGTGAAATGAGAGTAAGTGGAGAAAAAAAAAGGGAAAATGACTAAAATATGATAAAAATATCATAGGTAAAAAATTTACGTTGCATAGTATCATTTGACCGAAAGATAACCAACTGAGTTTCGTTTTAACCCCCCTCCCCCACACCCCACACACACACAGTTAAACTTGAGTGTCATTCATCAAATTTTCCCATCACTACGAGGAAGGATGGTTGAGCTGCGCTAATCAGCAGCGTGAATGGTCTCGATCGAGTGCATTGATCGGTCTCCGCCTACGCCTCGCATTCACTGCACTCGAAGCTAGCTCCACATCGCTTGCTAGGATCAGGCTCAGCTGCCTGCCTGCCTTTGTGCATCCAACGCAGCATTGCACAGGCGGGGCTTCGCCGTCGCCGCCGCCGCCGCCGTCGTCGTCGTCGGCAGCGGCGGCAAGCGCAGGGGCATTTCGCATTGGATTCCATGAGCGCCGGCATGGAAGCTAGGCGGTGCATGCGCCCATCGCCCAGGTCCATCCCCATCAATCATCGCTCATGTCCAATCCCTGCCTGCCTTTGTCCCAGCCTACCCTACGCTACGCCTGCGAGCTGCTTAGGTTTTTAAATGAAGCCCGGCTCTGCATGCAGCTCACTCTGCTGCGCCTGCATGCGCCCGTGCGATGCAAGGAATCATTGATCGAAATGTTGAGGACGAAGGCCCTCTTGATGAGAACATATCCTGTGCAAACGGAGTTCCCGTGCAAACGCTGTGTAAACCAACTAGCAAAAGTCATGAAAAATTCTAAAAAAAATCATACACGTACTTCAAGTCATACTCCACCTATATATAAAATTTCAAGTTCAAATTCGTTATATTTAAAGCACAGCAAAAAAGAGAAAATTCTGACAGATTTATACTAAAAAATCTGTCAGAATTCTCTTTTTTGTTACTGCTAAAATATAACGAATTTGAACTTGAAATTTTATATATAGGTGGAGTATGACTTGAAGTACGTGTATGATTTTTTTCAGAATTTTTCATGACTTTTGCTAGTTGGTTTGCACGGCGTTTGCACGGGAAGACCGTTTGCACAGGATATGTTCTCATTATTTTATAGCAAAAGGATCTCAGGCTCAGGATTCGCATACAAAAGCCGTCCATGGTGTGCCCAGTCTATGTTTTTTTTGCTTATCTTATTTTTTTAATTTAACTAGCTTATCTTTTACAAAAAAAAGACTTTGTTCCGGAGGTCCGACGAGCCAGACCTGCACGCGCAGTAAACAAGCTCCCGCGCGAACTGATCCCCGCGGCTAGTTTTTTGCACCATTGAAACTTCAAATTGTATCAATGAAACTTGAACATGCTTCGCCTAAACGGCCTAAACGGCCGTTTAATCGGTGACTAATCGGTGGTCGGTCAGAAACCGTGCAGTTTAGGGCCTAGTCAGTGCATTAAACGGGAAAACGTTTAATCGGTCAAAAAACGGTCAAATACCGTTTAAACGGGATAAACGGAACGGAATAAAAACGGTTTAGGTCACCGTTTATCCCGACTAGGCAGCCGTTTAGGGGAACGAACAAAAAAGATTTTTTTCCCCCGCGTGACCGCATCCTGGGCGGGCTGAGCGCCACTTGAAAAACCGACTAGGGTTTGGGGGCACGCCACGCATGAGCCACGAGTCCACGACTGCACGGGCTGGTCCATCCACCGCCACCATCCACGAATGCCACCATCCGCCGGTGGCCACCTTCCCCTCCAGTCCGCCCACGCCGCCAACCGCCGCCATCCGCAAGGGGGGAGCCTCTGCGCCAGTCCGCCGCCAACCGCCCCTATCCGCCGGGGGGAGAGGGGCTTCTCCGCCTGTCCTCCCCGCCGCCATCCATCGGGGAGGGCCTTCTCCGCCAGTCCGCCCCTGCCGCCATCCTCCGGCGGCCCCCTGCTCTGCCCCTACGACGCCGCCAGTCCGCCACCGCCCTTGCAACGCCTCCACCGTCGGCACATCGACAGCCGGATCCGCCTCTACAAGGCTAGAACGCCTCCAGTCCTCCTTCATTCAGAATCTCAGATAGTTAAATAGTTTAATTGCCGAGTTAATTGTTGATGTTTGTTTTTTTTCTTCTTATTTTCAGTGATCTAGTCTATGAAGTATGAACTTATGTCAAATGTTAAATGTGAACCGTTTATTTGTGAATTGTGAATTTGTGATGTACTGATGCCGATGGTGATGGTAAACTCATATTACTCATGTCTATTATGAGTGTGTATGCGAAGTATTGCTTATGTGAGTAACTGTATATAAATTATAAATTGGTGTCTTAAACTCCTATGATATACTCACATTTGTAGATTTTTACTCATGTATTTTACTATTTTTTATTGCTACAGTGAAAAACCGTTTAGGCCATTTACACACCGTTTAATCCCGTGTAAACCGTCTAAACACTAAACAGGAGGTGGCCGACTGCCTACCGTTTACGGTTTAGGTGAACCTTGCCCGTGATAGATATAATGAGTACGCGGCTACCCAGCAAGCACTACTTATAAATGTATGCAATGGCAAGGGATAGGGGAATTGGCAATTTTACACAAAACCTATTTACTAGCCAGATTTTAGTAGTCAAGTTTTAATTGTTGAATGCATGATCTCAAGATAATACCAACCATCATTAAAGGAAAGGTGCATCATCACACCAGGGCAGACCTAGCCTGCTCTAGTCAAGTTTAATTATTAAAAAGGTGGATCTATATGTGAAAACCTCTCGCCACGTCTATATCCATGGGCACGGTTATCATGATAGTTTTAACTCTGCAGAGTGTGTACAAATTTTCCCACAAGCCCCGTCTCATCCATTAGAAGATACGGTACAAGGCTTTTTCAGCCTACTACGCCCACCACTTCGCATGCCCTCTCTTTTGGTTTCCCCGGCCCTGTCGGTGCCCGCCACTGTAGGACGCCTACTACTTCTAGGCACCACTCGGAGTTGTTCCCCAATTAAGCCATTTGGTCTCAGGAACACACCTACCCCTCATGAGAGATTGCAAGCCTCCCTCTAGGGCAAAAGTGACGAAACGTAATCGGACAGCCTACGAGCAAGTTAGTAGGTTTCGTAGGGTACTAAGCCAGGGGCCAAAGGCACAAGTGGTTGTACGGTAAGGTTTGGTCTAGTGTTTCACAAGCTTGAGTCCTTATTAGAGGAGACCCTCGAATCTCCACCACAGTCCCAGAACCATCACTGTCGGGTCTCCCCTAAAGAATCTACACTAATTTTAGTTGTTTACGTTTAGCGAAAAACACCATCACGAAGCATACGCCTCACAAGGGCACACTTTATAGTGAATACCAATGCAATCCTAACATATAGTCGATAGGCTAAGGAATAGTAAAGGGTTCATCAAATGAGGTCTAGTCAAACTAGTAAATGACTAGCATAAATAAGGCACGCATACTATTCTAATATGCATGCAAAGGTGAATTACGAAAAGTAAATACGATTAGGATCCCTCCGTTCAAAAACCGTTGCCCTAAATCATAGCCAAGAGAGAGCACATACTTTTGGACGGACGGAGATAGTAAAACATAGGACTGGAATATGCAAACAATTAGTGCTTGCCTGGTAGCAATCGGCCTCGCATGGAATCGTCGACGTTCTCGGGTCACCATCTTCAATGGTGGCGTCTCGGCTAGAATCCAAGTCTTGGTGATCCTTCACAAAATCATCGGTGATACCTCAGTGCAGCACCGAGTAGTCATGCTCTTCTGGGAGGTTGTCGGCACTCACGACTCCAGCATAAATATGATACGGTCTACACGAAAAACGAGATACAGCAAATAAATTTAATAAAAATACTAAATAATTACTTGCGATGATGCCTCGGTCTTTAAAACACGCATCATATCTTCACGAATCCCGATCAAAATAATTCCCCTTCAACAGTGTCGCTCAGCATCCGCCTCATGAAGTCGACGAAGACGACACGCAAAATGGGGCGCACGCGCAAAGGTCGCTGTAGGGAAAATTCTGAAAAATACTAAATTAATACAGTGGCTAGAATAGATCCAAAGCACGATAGAAAAGTTGATTTGGGGTGATTTGAACCTGTGGTTTAGAAGATAGCAAAATCAGAGGAAGCACCGTATATATGAACCCTGCTAGCTGGTCTGATAAATCCCCTTTCCTCTTTCCCACGGGCCACGGCCACACACTGAGAGAGAGCGAGAAAGAGATAGAGGAAGGAGGAGGCGACCATGGCTTTGGCAAGGGCGCCGTGGTCCCGGTGGCGGCGGCACAAGGCTACGGCGCTAGGGCAGTGAGGGGTGGCTCCGGCGGCGTGGCGGCTCGGGTGGCTCCCCCATGGTGGTGGCCCGGCTGGGCGCGCGGCTTTCCCGCGGCGGCACTCGGCATGGGCACGGCCAGTGGTGACGGCAGCGAGGCAGGGCGACGGCATGCGCGGTTATGGCGACTCAGCAGAGGGCGACGGCTCTGGGGTGAGGCATGGGGCGGCGGCGACCTAAGGGAGGAGACGGCGGCGGCGGCAGTGGGGGTAGGGCTAGGGTTTTGTGAGTATTTAGATGTAGTCCAGGGTTCTGAGGTGACTTTGGAGCTGGGCTTAGAGCCCAAATTGGTTGGATGAGGGCCGTGGGTAGGGGTTGAACTGGACTAGAGTTTGGCACGAGCATGAGTCAGTCCCATCAAGGTGACCATCGGTCGAACTAGGGTTAGAGGTCGGCTAAGACGGAAGGGGTTCAGAGATGAGAAAGAGAAAGAAGGGGGTGCCGTCCAGATTGGAAAGGCGGTGGCCAGAGCTAGATGGTGCTTGGGTTGACCAAAGGGCTCGGGTGGTCGGATGAGGACTCTAGGCCCAATCCGGGTAGGGTTCGGATAAAAGTAGAGTCCTGACTCGAAGGGGAACGGAGTTTCTAGAGGGGATTGTGGCTGAACTCAGAGGGTAGGTCGGTTGGTTTGGAGATTTGGACCTAGCTAGCGCAGAATTTGATGTTAGAGCCGAACCGCTCGTGATACGAATTTGGGTTGGGCCCAGCCACGAGCTTAATTTGACATGGGCCCCACGTGTTGTACGACACCAATGATGTAACGGGAACGGCATCACTGGACCCATCGGTGTCGTTTGGAGATGAGGTAGATATTAATTGTATTGGATGACTTCCGACTCGGTTTAGACTAAGAAGATATTAAAATTCTGGTAAGAACAAGGATTGGCATGGAAGGTCAGCATGGGAGTCAATGATGAACTTGGCTCGGCTGGAAGAGGTAGAGGTGGGGTTTCGTAGGATGTCAACCGAGGGAGACCGACTGGTCGGGCTTACATAGGAAGTCGGTTGAAATTAAGGTTTTGGTTGAGGATTGAGCTAGGGTTTCAATCGAGAGAGAACGTTAGGGTTTCGATCGAGAGAGAGTTAGGGTTTCGATTGAGAGAGAGACAAAGGTTGGCTCGACCAGGAGATTAGGATTCCAGTCAAGAAGGATCGAGAGAGAAAGGGAAGAGAGGAAAAAACTTTTGTAAATTGTAATGTAAATAATATTTATTACACATATATATATGAAATGTAATCGTTTAAAATTTAGGTTTTTTCATCGAAGAATCATAATAAATAACTTTCAAATTCGTTTTTCTTTTAAATTAAAATTTGGGACATTCTAATATTTATTAGGATGTCATAACCTCCGAGAGCAAATCGAGAATTTATTACGCTTTGGTTGTTTCTATGTGCATTCTGGGGGCGTCTACATCCTAAACCATCTTGACTCACCGAACTTGTCATATATGTTCCGGCCAAAGGACCAAATTAGCGCCGTTTGGAAAATTGAGGGACTGTCTCACCTTATTTTGTACCATAGTGTATCATAGTGACCAATTTGCCTCAAAGGCTGAAGTTCAAGCACTAATAATAAATCGGCACTTTTCCCTTTTTATATTAGCATTATGTAAATCTTCTGAGACAAAGATGCCCAAAAAGTAAATAATTTCTACTTGCAGGCATGCTCTTAATTATCGGGAAATTTTACGGTACCCTAAAATGAATGCGAGACGTCAATCCACCATTCCTCCCATCAAGTTTAGATTGATTTCTTTTATTATTATCATCAAGATATACTGCAATAACATGGAGCATATGTTTGTGAGAAACGTCCGTAAGTAAACAGTTAGATCCGAATTATACTAATGTTTGTGTGTTAGCTCGTGGCAGTCTGGCAGATGCATGCGCAGACGGATGCGTGCCGTGCAAGTAGATGTACATGTACAACAAATTAATGTACCGTGTACTGGGATCTAATTGAATTTTCATGATAGGAGCATTCAAGTCGAGGCATATCCCGTCACGGCGACCATCAGTATGTCCAAGCACAGTACTACTCCATGCACATTATGCATGCACGTTGCAAAGATCGGCATCCGTTGTGCGATCAGATCCATGCATGCATGCCACAGTACGTACGCGGCATGCACGTACGTACTCCATGAAAGTATGGAACATTTATACCATCCAAAGCCAGAGAGGTTTTGGATACTTGCTGCTGCTGCTGCTGCTGCCTGCATCCAACCTTCTGGGTTTTGGATTTATCATCCTGGCTTTGCCAAGAGTCAGGACAAATAAGATTGGCAGTGGCATGTCCTACAAGTATCGATCATGCATGTGGACTTGGTATTATTATTTATTAACTTAGCTAGATCTCCATTATAATTGTCTTTTGAACAAATGGTTCCTCAAACTTCGTTATGAGGATGTGATTTTGGTAAAAACTTCTCAGAAATATTATTTGTGCCATCGCACTCTCCTTTTCCTTTTCATTTTCCTTCATTTTGTATGGGCAACATTTTGAATGTTTTTGGATAGGTTGCACTGCACGCAGAGGTTAGCTAGCTAGGGTTTTATCCCATTATTAGAAGAAAAAAAAGAGTCAAGACAAACTTGCACACATGATTTGTCATCCTGGTTAAGCCAAGAAGCAAGACAAACTTGCAAACACACATATCCATATATACACTACCATTCACTCCATATATCTTCATTTCAAGATCCTACTAATTCCCAGATGATTAGGAGAGAATGAGACACAGATCCCAGCAGCTGTCACTGGTCCCTCTCACATGCAATCTCAGTAGGAGGTGTCGCGTCGCCTCTCCGTCTCCGGTATCCTCCAATGCAATCTGGGCACCAGAAGTGAAGAAGCTCCCAACTAAGTACAGCACTCGCACGAAGCATGTCATGTGCCGGGCAGCAGCAACGCAGGTCCCCTCACCTCTCTCTCCTTTCTTCGTCTTCGGTCTTGTATATTTCAGCTTAGCGTAGCGTAGTGTAACGTTTCAGTAAAATTTATCTTTTTTATATAGCCTATTTATTGTAATAATTTGTAATGATTTTTCTCAGGTGTTAGTAGTTCTCTTAAGCATCCTAAAAGTATTTTTAATTATTTTTCATAAGATTTAAATCTCTTTTTAAATACTATCAAATTTTATGTTGAAACGATACGCTACGCTACGAGGCCTTCGTCTCGATCGGAGCATAAAAGGCATTCAATGTCCTGCTCTGTAGGCAACAGTGACGCCCCCCCGGTTTGTGAACTGTACGCCGAGGCGTTGGCGAGATGCACAGATCTGGTTTTAGAAGGCACGAACACGAGCGAGAACTATAAATGCCTCTCGATTCATCTATATGTCTAGCTTCCATGCCGTCATGATCATGTGCCGTAATCCACTTCAGCCGCTTAACATTGTGTGGACTTCCACCAAAAGCCACTAAGAATTTTGAATTTTCCGCTGGCTTCCACTTTAGCCATTGCAGCCGCTAACATGCATTCACTAAGACAAGTGCAAGCAGCCGGTTTCAACTGCCGATTAATTCGTAGGGCCTCTTTGGTACGTAGCACAATGCGAGGGCTCCGGGTGCATTCCTCTCCCGAGTTTTTTTTTTATATCGGCGGGCGATAAAAAATCGCTTCTCGCTGATCACCAGTACGGGAGGATATGGAAAGCCAAGGCGGAACCAAAATGTCGTTTTTTTTGTTGCCTCGCTATTCAGGACAGGATCCTAACGGCTGACAAGCTAGTTCGTCGGGGATGGCCGGCTCCGGATGTCTGCGTCCTTTGTGAGCTTGTGCAAGAAAACTCTTCTCATCTTCTCTGATCTTGCCTGTTTGCGAGACAGGTTTGGCACATCATTCAAACGCATTTGCTGATTACCGATGCATCCACCCTCCAAACTTCCTCCTTTGCTGTGTGGTGGGATGACCGTACCGGTCCGGGGAAACAAAGGGCACTAGATGATGGTCTCATCTTGCATACAATTTGGAATATTTGGTCTGAAAGAAACGGAAGAATTTTCAGAGATGCTAGTACATGGCCTTCGGACGTCGCGGCAGCCACTTTGGGAGATTTTAGTTTAAGGAACGCTGTGGTGTAATTGGTGTTAGAGGGAGTGTGCCCCTCTGTGATTTGCCTGTTGTTGTTCGTTGGTGTTTGGATATCTGTTTATAACCTCCCCTTATTGAATGAAAAGGCCTCTCGCCTATTCTTCAAAAAAAAGAGTATAAATCTGAAATTTGGGAAGTTCGGAAATTTTGGTCAAGATATGGGACGGAATCTGTCAAACGAGAACGCAAAAACTATCAAATTTAAACAAAATTTAGGTGAAATATGGTCAAATTTTGAATTTGAACAAAATTTAGTCCAAATATGACCGAAATGGGCTTTTTCGTCCTAGACCGCAAAACCTGAAATATAAAAAATTTTGACAAAATTTCGCTGATAGAAAAATCCAATTTCCTCTCAGACTAGCTCTAGAGAAACGATGATTTTGGTTGGGTCCATAGCTTGTATCTTATTAAGCAATCAAACAGTCTTGCAACAAGACTAGTCTAATAAATAATAGCAACATGTGTCCACTTAACTAGGGCAAAACTGCGAGACCAGCCTCAAATATAACTGATCGAGTACTTAGAGCATCCGTAGTAGTCACTATAAAATACTGTAACTTTAAATAGAGTAGATGATAGATGGAATAAATCTTTTAGAATGTCGTATAAAATATGAAAAAAAAATAGAGGAAAAAATATAGTGAATAACTAATAGTGTGAAATGGAATTGGGGATGGAGTGACAGATGCAAATGCTCAATGTCCCAACAGTATTTTTATTCCTCCTGATCAGCTAGCATGCACAGTTACATATACGGTTACACACCCTCTTCCTTGGTGTGGTAAGAAATGCAAGGGACCATGACTGGTGCTCCCACTCCTCAAAGCGTCAGCATCGCCAGCATTGTTGGCGACATATATAGGACAGATTCGGTAGACCTATGCACACCACTGGGGACAGAGATTCGATCGATCATGATCGGCTCATCACAGTGGAGCACGTCCATCTTACTAGCACACCCAACTTCGCTGTCAAACTCAAAGCTCGTACAAAGTTGGCGAGCTAGGCCTTAATAATGAGCTTGGCGACGTCACTTGGTGAATAGCCCAAAGTAGGGGTTTTCCATGGCAGACGTGATCTCGACTCCGGCGGCATGGAGGCGCGCCATGTCGACCTGGTCCCTCGGCATCACCAGGTAGCCGCTGACTCTGAGCTTCTGGAACCCGCACAGCTCCAGAAACTCCACGCCGCCTTGCAGATTACCCACCCTGTCCTGTCATGAGAGAAGGATGGTAGGTTTAGATGTTTTATTAGAGCATCCGCACTTTCACTCCATTCCTCCGCTCTATTTTATTATTACCTACTCACTCCGTACTTTTTTTAAAAAAAAATTCACATTTCACATTACATTCTAAAAAAAATCTGTGTTTTATCTGCAATTCTATCCAAAACTATAATATTTTAGAGTATCTGCTACAGATGCTCATAAGGACGATGGTATCGCAGCCTCGCAGGAAATAGCCAGGAATGCAGGAAGAGGCTTAATTTCTTGGATATATAAGCGTATATATGTACAGTTTCGTAGCTCGTTACCTTGAAAACGGGATTGCTCAGCCGAATCCTCCTGAACTTCTCCTCGTCTGGGTTGTTCACTATGTTGGCTACTATCTTTAACAGTGTCTGGAATGCTCTTGTAACTCTGGTATTGTCGTCCTGTAAATTAAGTGACATGCAGCACATCAATTGGTTGCTGACATCATCATGGCACGAAGGTCTATTGCATTATACTTTTTTTGTATGCAGAAATTGATGGATTCTAGGAGGGTGCTGATGAAAGAGACCGTTGCGAAACAAAAATGAAAGCTAGTTCTAGACTACATGATAACATAATACAGAACAGAAAACGAACATTCTTAGTGTGTGGAATGGCTTTTTTACGGGGCATTTACCCTCATGGCACTCCTTAAAATCGTATTTACTCTGATGACACTCAGACCTACTTTCAATGACTCAAATGGTCCCATATATCATACTCACATGTAAATTGGCATACGAATTCATGGGGCTAATTTTTACCTTTTTTACGGTTCTGTGCAATGGATAGAATTCATTAAACAGCATTTGCATCGTTTCATGGAATATTAATGCATACCATGATGCAGATACTTGTAGATTTCTTGTGTATTTACAGAACATCGTATTCAATAATGTTCAAGCCAAAGCTTATCTATGATAATTCATATATGCGACGGGAGGATCATTTTACCTTGTGATTCTTCTTCAGAGCTCTCAGGCAATCTCTCAGCAGTTCTGATGTTACAACAGATTCCACAGGGTTTATCTGAGCAGTTAAAATATGTGAGGAAAGTGTTTGGAGATTAGCTCACGAAATGTAGAGGTACTCTAGTCTCTGGAAGTGGAAGATTGTAGACCTTTGTGGGAGCTACTGTCGGTACTGAAGAGCCTGGATTTTCCTGCGGCAAACCAAGTCTTCGCCTTCTTTCTGCCTGCATAGAAGGAAATGATCTGGTTCTTCACTAGTTCAACAAGCAATGTAGTAAGTACTGAAAAGTTTCTAGAGGAAAGCAATAGCAAATAAGTTATAGGACAGTGGTCATCAAACGCTCAGAGTACAAGAAAATCACATCAGTCTGACAATCATAATTTGATGGTAGCATTGGCATCATTGAATAGAACTGATCATTACATGATCAATTTTGTTTAGTTGAATACTTGAAGGCCATATAGCATACACAAAATATGAAATATGGGATGTTCTATCACATCATTGCAGATAACTGTGGTACATGGCGATGAGCCGACAACATATAGCAAAATATGGAAACCCAAGAATTAATAGTAAAAGGTAGATTTCCACGAATTCCTTTGGATGAAATAATTAATTATTGAATTGAGAACAGTAGATGAAGGGAACTATCAAGGTTTCAAAAATATTAGTTAGAATCAATGGGACCTTATCATCTTCTATGCGCTGCCTGATTCTCTCCCTTGCTCGTTTCTCCTCTTCTTGATCTGCTTTCCGACTTTCCAACATGCTGCACTAAATTTAAAAACTTTTTTTATTTTTATTTTCCTTTTAGTTAGTACTAGTATATGTACATGACATGAGAAACAAACCGTTTTCTTTGATTTTCTTCAAGAGTCCGCTTGGCTACCATAAGATCTTTAGAGGCTTGAATCCTTTCCCTCTTCACATAAATGAAAACAAAATAAGTTCTCTTGACAAGAAAACAATCAGAGGATATGTGATGCAGTTCAGCAATGCTTCCCCAAATGATTGAATGCATCAACGCACAAATGCTTTGCATTAATCATTATCAACTACAGTAGGTTTTTGGTATTACTAACATTCTCTACCATGTATACCATAATTTAACGTGCTCTCACGTACATTATGTATGGATTTGTCAAAATTAACTTTCTTTGTTGAAGATAATTAACAAATTGATAATGTAGTATCATGTCCAAACAAGTGTTCCTAGATCTATTTTTTCATTTACAACATGATGCTCTTATTTCAGAGTTATTTGCAATATGACCAAACTTGTTTCATACTCTAGAAAAAAGGTGTTTGTTTAAACTGAATCTACCATTAATCTTGTAGTATAGACCTTAACTACCATCCAATAATTTATTGCATCAAAATTATCATTCAATTAGTGAATAGGAATTTGCTACAAATAAAAATGAAGGGAGAAAAATAGTTTCTAATTACTAGTTGTCTAGCATTTCCTTGTAGCTTTATTCTTTAAAGCCTACATTGTTTTGGCAGAATATTACATGCACCTGAGCACATCCCAAAGGAGATCAGTACAGAACAACATGAATCTATAAAATGACAATTGCTACTGTGGAATATGATGATAAGAGTGCGAGTGCCAAAATAAGCAAATTTATTCTTCCTTGCTGCTACGCTATGATTTTAATTTCTGAGACCTTGTCCTCCTGTAGTTGATTCCGAATTCTCCGTCTTGTTCTTTCTTCCTCATCTCGCTTTGATTTATACTGTGCTAAAATCCTGAAGAATATAGAAGAGTTACTTGAATGACAAAAAGGAAATGCAAGGAGCTCACTGAAAGTATCTGTTCAAAGCAAGTTACAAACCTCATCCTGTCTTCTTCCTCATGTCCATCTGCACTACCCTCTCTTTCCACCGGTGACGTTTCCTAATGGAAATTTCGGGTGTGAAAAAAGATTGTGAAGTATAAAGGCAACAACTCCTTTTGCTGGAAAAAAAAGCTCCAGCTCCAGATTGGATGAGAATAATGTCGCCAAGTGCCAGAAATGCAATTACTAATAATAAATCGCTAAAGTAAATTGGGTTTCATATTGACCACGTTCGCACCAGGCAGTGATGATGAATCATACAGTAGTCAATAAGTTGCAATTGTTAATTCCTTGACCAATCATATAAGCAATTATACTGAAATGCCACCTTAATTTGATGTGTTTTCATAACTTGCACAAGCTAATGTAGTGCCAATTCTGTTGTAAGACAGACATGTTCGCTGGGTTGTGTTTGTGCGTGTCAGCCCAAAAAGGCCCATATATGTTGTATTTCTATAGCGAAGAACGGAACAAAAGTGACGCTCCAGAAATTTCCCCACTTCACCAGTACATGTATCAGCCTAGGCAGCGGCTGCAGTGCCAGGCGGCCGTGAGCTCAAGTCCGCAGCGTGCAGCGGCGGCCCAAGGTGCTGCCGCAGTGGAGGCGACTGCAAGGAGAAGTTGTTCCGATGAGGAGTTTGGCTGCACTTGGAGCAGAGCACGGAGGAGTCGGCACCATGGCGGCTCGGCGAAGATCGGTGTGACGCTGCGGGTGAGGCAAAGGGGACTGAGAGGCAGAGTTGCTGGAGGCAGAGAAGCGTCCGCCGAGGAAGGAAGAAGGTTCTCTCATCCTCTCTTTGCCCTGAAGTTGATGTGCAATTGATTATTTGCCCAAAGTTGATGTGCAATTGATTATTTGCCCTGATGTGTATCTATGACATGTGGGCCAGCAGGGCAAATAATCAATTATACCCATCCTCTCCCAAGGAAGAAAAGGAAGAAGCTTCTCTTGGCAAACTACTACTGCAAGGTGCTGGCTGTGTAGCTACTGAGTAGAGCCTATTAGGTCATGGAAGAAAATCAGTACATTGAACAAGTACTCGAGAAGCTGGCTCAGTTGCTTGCTGTCAAGGCAAGTGAGACAACACCGAGCCAAGCCATTGTTCCCCGGGTAGAGCCAACCCAAAAGGTGGAATCGATGCCAAATGACATCAAATTGACATGCGTTCATAGAGCATTGCTGACGTTGGAAACTCAAGAGAAGATAAGTGATCTCAGACAGGGAGAACGTCCAGTGCTGGAGTATGTTGCAAATTTACGAAGTTTATGGGCTGATCTAGATCGTTATGACCCTCTGGAGTTGAAAGAACCGGAATCTGTAGCCATAGCGAAGAAGTGGATTGAACGAAGGAGGGTGATGGAATTCCTGAAGGGGCTAAACCCAAAGTTTGATGGAAGGCAGGCTACCATGTTGTGGCAGCCTTCACTTCCTTCTTTAGAGGAGGCCATTGCAGCAATTGTACAAGAGGAAAACAGATTGGAGGTGTTGTCTGGTTCTAGAGGTTCAGGGCAACCAACCCGTCCTGCTGTTGCAGCCTTCAAAACCAAATAATGCTATAACTGTGGGAAAAAAGGACATTTGAGGCGAGATTGTCAGGCTCCAGGCAAGCCAAATCCAGGAAGAGGCAATTTCAGGGGTGGTTCTAATGGAGGTAGAGGTCATGGATATGGCGGTGATCACAAAGCTAATGTGGTAAATGTAAAGAATAAACAAAGGGCGATGTTAGTGGTTGAAAATTCAAATAGCCGCTCTAATTGGGTATTGGATTCAGTTGCATCTCGACATATCACTGGTATGTATATTGTATTTAATTCATATACACCATATCCACACGCACATTGTGAAGCAATCCAAACCTCTGGTGGAACATCCAGCTCCATTAGAGGTTTTAGTATAGTTTAGTGCACTTCATCAGTTATGCTGCCATCAAGTTTATATGTCCCATCATTTCCACTTAATCTACTTTCAATAAGTTATCTAGTTGTACATATGGATTATCGTGTTACCCTTAGTTATGAGAATTTCTTAATTCAGGAGAGACGGACAGAGAAAAGTACTTGGGATTGGTATCAGGCATGATAAGACTCCCGTATTTAGCTCAAAGGGGAATAAGCAGTGTGCCTTGCATTAACAAATGTTGCAAGTGAAGAGATAAGGTATTTTTTTTGCATTGCCGGTTAGGACGTATATATTTTCAGACTCAGAAAAATGTTCCCTACTGAAATGAGCAAGGTGGATAGGAATCTATGATGCATGTGAATAGGAAATGCATACAAAAACATCATATGCGAGTAGGGGACTTCACCCTTTACTTCAATTCATTCAAATGTGTGGACCTCTCCTATTATTTCTATGTGTGTAATAAAGTATTTTGTTACCTAGTTGATTGTTATTCTCATATATGACTTGGGTATATCTTATGAAACATAAAAGTGAGGTTCTCAAGTGTTTTATAGTCTTCTATGACTTTATTAGAAGCCAAGTGCTTACTACTTTTCAGTAACACTTCTATGCTTTTACTAGACTTCTAAGAAGCTAAGAAGGACCAGAAAATTCTGTATCACCATATGTACCTCTCTTTGAAGAATTGTATGTACCGAATAATCAGGTCATAGCCTATTCTTCTCTAAACATGATCGATAATTTTACACACATAGAGACACCACTCAAGGAGAACAACATGCAAGATCACACATGAGGAATGTGTATCTCCATTTTAGGCACCATCCTGCTATAAGCAGTGCAAGTTTCTGATGAATGCAAGTTTTCAGAGACAAGGGCAGAAAAAAATGTGTCCTTTGAATCTCCATTGCCAGATGCAATCATGCAATACTTTTTAGCCAAATGCCATCAGAAATCATTTGTTCAATCTTAGGTTCTTGGTTCTGCCTAAAACGGAAGAAAAGAATTGGAGCAATTTTCCACCTCATAACTTTTCCAATAATAGTTATGCAGGTTCTAGTCCTTCGTGCATGGAGAAAAGGACTTATCCATAAGATGCTGAAATGGTAGTAAAAGGTTGTAATGTCACATAATGAAGAAACTTTTGGAGCATACCTTTTGTCTTCCAGTTGCAGTTCGCTCTTCTGGTTTCCTCTCCTGGGCGTTAGCCCTACAAGGCAGTCATCTGCCTGTGATAAATTTTATACTAAACAATATGGCAAGTGAAAGAAATGGCAACCAGTACATGTGTTCATTTACTTGAGTATACAGGCTTTTCGTATACATATCTTGATGTATAGATTATGCATCACATAAGTATTCAACTATGAGTCTATGACATATGGCTTTCCTTAGTAAACGTACATTGTGAATTAAAGGTACTACACTGATATTATTATGCTAGTACCAGTTAGAAAAACTAGTATTTTCACTTGCAAGTTCGATTTCCCCTGTGCATGACATCAACACTCGGCAAATTTAGCAACGGGGCAGGGCTGCAGGCTGACGGGCAAATTATCCCCAGATATTTGTTTGACATAGCAGGCTATCACCGATATGAAAGATGCTGCATATTATAAATATATGCAGAGCCGTAGACTTCCTGATTATAGACAACAGCTGCAAATGAAGTAGGTGCTTAACAGTGCTAAGCACGGAAGGAGCTTCTGTAAGCCAAAGGGGACCATGGTTCCGCCTAGAAAGTTTCTAAAAAGGGCCATGCATAGTTTTACTACTAAAATGCTAACAAAACACTAAACTAGTAAACTAGTTCTCTCTGCTTTTTTGCCCAAGCACCTGGTCTTTTTTCCAAGCTCCCACCAGCGCTAATCTGTGTTTTTTAAATCCTGAAACAATACTGGTATTTTCCATGGCAGTTCAGATACGAAACCACTGAAAGAAAAAAAGAAAAACTAACCTCATCCCTTGCATGCTATTCCTCATTTCATCTAATGTGTCCCCACATTCAATGCTGATTTCTCTTGGAACCTAGACCATTCAACGAGGAGTATTCAGAAGAGAATGTCTGAAATTGATAAAAGGATTGTTTTGCGTGACGATGGAGACAAATGGATCGCAGAATAAAGGAAATATACTAGGAAGTAGAGAATAATAACAAAGCATTTTTCAGCAACTACATAATGTCTAGGTTACAAACTAGAACTTTAACATGCCACAATGCCATATGCAATATCATGCAAGAAACTTCAGATCAAACAAAGTAGTAAAAAGTTGAACCCTGCAATCTCAGACCAAACAATTCATAGTTATACATTAGCACACAGCTCAAAATGCTTGAAGTGAAAATTTCAGTCCCCCTATTTGGAAATATATCATCATTGTGAGGAAGAATGCATATAAGAATGGATTTATGCTAATTAAGAATAATCACATTGTTATGAAGTAGCATACCGATGGTAGCTGATCAATGTCTGGGTCACTTTCATGTTCCAGAAGCCAATTTATAGCAGATTCAAGATTGGAATTACCTGGTAAAAAAATTGGGTTATTTCTCCAATTTATTCAGCCAAGTTTGAAGAATATACTGAATAATTACAAGAGGTGTTGCCATGGTTTTTAGGTTAAATAATATAAATTGCAACTTTCAATAAACAACATATCTATCATTGGCATGACTGAAATAGACGTACCAGAATAATGGAGTGCCCTAATCGAACGAATGGTGGGGAACCCCATAACTTCAAGTTCACCAAGCATTCTCTTGTCAACTTGCGGGACAGCCATTTCTACAGGATAGATGAATGAGTATTGCCACAAATACAAAACTCGAGGGAATAGAGGCACAAAGGAAAAAAAAAACAAAACTAGAGGAATAGGAGCATGAAGAAAAATAAGTAGCCATGTGGAGAACGTTGGTTCACATGAACCAGTGAGGTAGATGTCCATAAAAGTCCCCACGTTCTTGTATAATTTCAGGCTTTCAGCTCTCTTTGAAGAGATCTATACCTAAATACTTTTGTTTCATGCCTAACATGAAGTTACAATACCATGTAATCTAACATCCCTGTAGTATGGCTAGGATCTGCGACCTCTTTGTATACCATTAGTCTATTAGCTCTAATCATCATACCTGGTGGAATAGTGCACCACAGATTGTCTGGCTACAGGCTAGAATGATATCAGTCTGGAAAACCCCCCAAAAAAAAAACACGGTGTGCACATGTACCCACACATAGAAATTGCGTAATTTTTCATCACACATATGCGGACCTTGAAGGTGAGAAAAATGAAAACATAGGATCAAGTGGTTTGACAAAGTACTTCAGAAGATTTTCAAGTTGCACTCAAATTCTGAATACAAGAGCATGATGGATGACACCAGAAATTCTTACCTTCCCAAAGTTTTCTCCCTCACTTTGTAACTCCGGGGCCAAATTGATGTACGAATTCCCTATAAGTAGCGGACAGAGCAATGCATCGCTGCAAATGGAGAGCCAAGAAGGCAAATTAGCTAAGGAAAAAATAGAGCCTTGCTTCTTTTGTACTTCATTCTTGTCTTTTCTTCCCAGATGGTTCTTTGGTTCTCTCAGGAAACTAGGGTGACTTCTTTCTTCTCGCAGTTACTTATACCTTTCTTCATACTTGGAATGTCCCTCCTGAATCAGCACACTGATCACAACTGTATCGGCCACACTTTGGTGTTACTTGTACGTACCTTTATTCCTTCTCGTAGTTGCTTGTTGGAGGATCAATAACATCAGAAGTTCATCCACAATTTGTTGTCCAGGGAGCCCCATAATGACCACCAGCCGCCGTAGCCAATGGCCAGCTGCAAGGCGAAGGAAGCTGACAAGGGTGTGAGCGTGTGATGTCAAATTATCAACTATCTTAGGGACACATTTGTAAATGGATTAACTGCAGAGATGCTATTATAAAGTTGCAAAATCGCATGTCAGCGTAAAACAATGTTACTGAGTGGCATGTTTTTTAACTACAATACAGTTTTGAAAAACTTTATAATAATATTTATAATGGTATGGATGCAATGTGTATAGACAAATAGAATCAAACGAACTTTCAGCACGATCCAATATAGGGAAATTGTTCAACGTGGACTTCAATACTACTGTTCTAGGGTCTCTTTTGCAAAGCGACCGTGGCTCTCGCCAGCGACGGCGCCGGGCGCCGTCGCCGCCGAAGGGATAGGTCGGCGATGGGAGGCGGACAAATGGGGTGGGTTGTTAGGGTAGAAGGCGATTGCGTTGCGGAGAAGGGAAGGAAGGGCAATGGGTATACAAGAACATGGGATACGCCGCCGAAGCGCACGGCCGCGCCAGGCACGAGGCGCGGCGGCGTGGGCGGCCGTGCTCGCATTTCGCCGAACAATCAGCGTGCACACGCAAGCCAGCGTCGATGCCACCCACGTATACGCACCCGGTCTCCTCGACGCCGCCGTAGTCTGGAGACGCCAGTGGTCGCGCCGCCGCCTCCGTCCTCGTACCGTAGGAACCACGCAGTTCAGCCCAATCCATTGAGCAAGCGAGCCCGGACGATGGTTTGGGAGGACTTGGGAAGGCACCGGCACCTGAGCTGGGGCCGGACGACGGGAGCGACGGCGACGAAGGTGCTGAGGTGGTGCGGTTCGGCGCCTTCGGGTGCCTGCCGGAGACGGCGGGCGGCGGGGCGGCGGGTTTCACATCGGCGATGAGAAGGCGATCGTTGCACGAGGCGTTGCTTGCTTCTATTGCAACTCTGATACAGTATTTTGGTGTGAGCTGTGAAGCCGCCGCTGCAAATTCAAACATCTCCACTTGCGTCGTGTGCAGTTCAAGACTCAAGAGTGGATGGGCATGCCGTATACATGCATTTGAAATGGTATTCAAACATCTGAATTGCAAAAGTTTATAAGGGAATGAAACTTTGCGCTCAACGCAATTGGTAATATTTAGACCACAAAAATTTAGAAGATTTTATTGTGACACTCTTTAAATTTTATATTTCAAATGACATTGTATAAACAAGAAGCAAGTGCTGTGCAGACCAAGAAGCAAGTACTGGGTTTTCATAATAAGGGCGAGGGGAACAATCCCAAGCCATCATAAATTGACATCCAAATATTCTGTGTAACAACATAACAGATCTTGTATAAACAAGCTGCTGATTTCCTAAGAACGCCACCAGCACTATGGAGTTTTCAATTTATACATCTCCCGATAGGAATTTCGCCCGCCAATGAAACTACTCGCAAGCTGGTGATGGCGTTGGCCACATACAAATTAGCAAGTCATCTAGCTACAACGGCTAAAGTAGTAAAGTTGCGTTAACTGGTAGGTGATGATCTCGAGGACTTCCTTTTTATGGAAGCCATTGCCGATAAAATCTTTTTCCGAGGTCCCTGCAAACATGATCAAACACGAAATAAATATGGACACAAAATTTCCAGGCACGATATACACAGTCCAGTCAGAATACAACTTTCAAAGGCAGAGAATGAAGCGGAGATTTTAAAGTAGGCAGCGAACAAAATGAATAGCTGGACAAGATTATAAGAAACCTTATGCAAACTTTTCAACATGTCAAGTAGAACTCATAAAAATGTTGTCCTCGTCCTTTGTGTATCATCTACAAAATTATCTTTTGCAGTATGCTAAATGTTTAGGGCAATATAAGTGCAGGTAAGAGTTGCTGAAAGGGCAACCAAGATCGGATATAGCTGGTTTTCCGCGAATTCTAGTTTAGTAGAGCATATGATATTGTCAATGGCCCGAGGTAGAGCACTCAATGGCCTAGGTGGCCCCTCATTTCTTTACCAACCCCAGGGAAACTCCGAATACGGGCCGTCATCCTTAGTACAGATAGATTGATTGGGTGCTAAGATCCAAAGTCAAAACCAATTTAATTCATTTTACCCAACCAAAGTTTTATCTCCATTAGATTAGATAACTAGAATGAGGAATATGAGTTAATAACTAAGCTGGCTGGATACATTATTCAACAAGATGCAAATCAGCTTAAGAAATAAAGAATATGAAGAATATATATACATTATAAATAGCTTTATGTCAACCTACATGCAGCGAAGTTATAACATAAACATGTTCTATCGAATTATATATTTAATTTGCTTTTGTAGGAAAGATATCTTATTCTATTGAAAAACATCTAAGCCCATGTAGAAAAAGAGCTACACATCAGGCCAGCTTTTCAGAACCTCACAATAAAACAATGTTTTGGTTCAAGTTCTTGCAGTACCATTGGAATTCCTAATGACTTCATATCTTCCTCGTTCATGTGAACCAAAGCCTTCATATCAACCTAAAAAATGAAAGTACATCAGCAAAATCCAGTAGCACATCCACAGTGCATTTATCCCATAATCAAACGTACCTCTTCAGCCTGGAAATTTACTAAATACTTCTGCAAATCTAGAGACTCAAGTAAACTATAAAGGGAGGCATCAGCCTGCACATTTAAATAATAAAATCATTACAGCATTCAATTGAAAATAATTTATTATAGAAACCCAAAAAAGTAATCAGAAAACTTCAAAAGCATATAGACGAAGATAATCATGCAAATATCCAGACAAAAATAATCGTATGTTGTTCTTTAAGCATTATAATTCATATAAAGGTTGCACAAATATAAAATGTTCAAGAATAGCAGAAGTTGTTCTCATAGCATAAAAAATGCAAAATAAATCAAAAGAAAGTTGAATACAATTTGACAATGCACTCTCTCTTGTTAGTACAAGAAACAGCGAACATGTAGCTCTGCGTGGGCAAGTTATGGTGTTTGTAACTTCCCTGAGTAGCAGTACTACCTTATTTTGACTTATAAGTATATATAATTTGTCCTCTGTAGTTACTTTTAATGGAAATTGGCTAAGGTTGCTAAAAGAATGGAAGTGCTATAGCTGATCAGGGTAAGAGATTGTAAGAATTAAGATAACATATAACATCCCTACCTTTTCCTCAGACTGGGATTGCTTCGGCGCAGGTGGTGCATTGACTTTCTTAGTGACAGGAATGGCAGGGAGTTCCCTCTGGGACTGGGACTGTTTCGGTACAGTCGGTGCACTGGCTTTCTTAGTGACAGGAATGGCAGGGAGTTCCCTCTGGGACTGGGACTGTTTCGGTACAGTTGGTGCACTGGCTTTCTTAGTGACAGGAATGGAAGAATTAGGAGGTTCCCTCTTTTCAACAGGTTTAGCGGTCTTGGCGACCACCAATACAGGCTTTGGGATCTGAACAGTACTACTCAGTTGAGGCTGCTGGACTCCAGATAGCCTTTCACGGAGATCTGGAACTGATGATTTTTTGACAACCTCATTGCTTTGCTGCAAATGTAAATTTTGGTTTGCTTGAAGGTTTCTAGAAGCAGGTCCAGCTTAACCATGCACAACAAAAGCAACCACAAAATGTGTATCATTATAAGGAGCAGGCATAAAGGATATGGCCAAAGTTATTTGAGCAGTATTCCTTACATGAACTCCAAGCTCCTCCAGAATCCTTATAAAGCTCCCGTCTCCAAGTCCCATCAGCCAGGCGAAACCTGGGAAAGCCAGCATAGAATAAATAAACAATAGGGTTACAATATTTTGTTCCAATCTCGTTGATGGAAATCAGTGCACAGACTTTAAAAAAATATAAATAGGACTGGTCCCCCTTGTGCATAAACTGGTAAATGGACCAGCAAATAGCATAAAAAAAATTGCAGTTCTGAGATAGCTTAGCTGCAATATAAACAAGCAGCACAGGAAAGATGAACACTAACGACAATAGGACATTGTCCCATGTCATGTAATGCCATGAGCACATGATGCCTGCATTATGCTGTTCTGCACACTGACTCTGAAAATAACAACTAAAACATATTTGAAGAAATGCCATTTCAGAAACATCCAGTGCTGATCACATTTGCAGCAGCAGCAATAACACATTTAGTCCCTCTTTGATTAATCACACTAACAAACACGAACACTAAGTATATAGCTACTGATCGGGTTTGGAGGATTCCATTCATTGCCACGATAGGAAGGAAGGTGGTAAGCTCTACTAAGCTTCGAGGCTACCAGTACCACGAACCCTTCAACTTCTAGGACCGGAAAGACACCACCCAAACCTAATACACACCGGAGGATGCCACCTCGGAGCACAAAAATGGCGGAAGGTTCGCAATGGTTGGCACCGAGCGAGCTCGAGGGCGCACCTCTTCGCGGTGTCCGGCCGCGGCGCGCGAGAGGCGGAGCGGCCGCCACCCGATCCGAGGCGGTCCATGACGGAGCGCTTCCTCCCGGAGACCCCGTCGGAGTACATCGCTCGATCGCGCGGGCGGCGGAGCGCGCGTAGGGTTTCGTCGGCGCGGAGAGGGAGGGCGGGGACAGAAATGGGGAGTCGAGCAGCCGCTGGGGTGCTCTCCGCAAATTTCCCCCGAGACAAAGGGTACCTCCATTTTGTCAAGGAAAATAAAAAATAAAAAACGCCCCAGGTTCTTCGATTTGGACATAAGCGAATTCGGCCCAATGTGGCCCAGAGTATAACAATAGGCCTACTTCGGGCCAGTGCAGAAAATGACATGGGGGAAAAGCCCCAAAATCGGCCTAGTACAATTTTGGGGGAAATACTGCAGGTTACCACAAACATATATACAAACTATATACTGACATGTCACATCAAATAAAAAGAATAAATGAGAAGAAAAATGAGCAGTAACAAAATAATTAGACTTCAACGTACAAAGCCATTCAAAGGGGAATGGCACATTGTACAATTGATTGGACAAGTTCCAAATTCTAAACCCAAATTTGAACTTCAGTGTGTTGACAAAATAGCAACTGCCTTTGCAAATCTAAAAAACTTCGGAAAATTTCATATGTACACATAGAAATTTCCCATTCTATAGGAGACCTACGACTTTGCATAAAAAGGGTTTTTCATAGTCCTTCTTAACCTCCAGTAGTTACCTCTACCTCAATCTGACATCTCTCATACTAAGGCCCTGTTTGTTTGAGCTTGTTGGAGTTGCAGCTTCTCTAAAAGCTGCTTCTAGGAGAAGCCACAAAAAACTGGCTTCTGAAAAAAGCTCATATCACAGTACAAATTGGGCTTTTGGTGGCTTTTGGCTTCTTTGAAGGGGATTCCAAAAGCTGGCTGTTTGTTTGAGCTTCTGGCTTCTGGGGCTAAAAGCTGGCTAGAAGCTGAAACAAACAGGGCCTAAATCCATTGCCTCACACGAGAAAGTATTGAGAGCTACACCTCCAACCATGGAAGTATTGATGTACAAAGGGCATTTTTATTTTGAAAACTCCTTCCATTGAGCCCTTGTTCTTTTCAGCGTATTGTTGCGTTGGCGTATTACTGTAGCAAATTTGAGAGGCCTTGAAAAAGGTCTAAAGATTATAAAAAATTAATTAAAAATAGTTTTAGAATCTTTGGAAGGACAATTAAAAGACACGAAAAAATTGTTGCAAATTATCACAACATATAGGCTATATAAAAATAATAAAATTTGCTACAGTAATACGCAACGATACGTAACGCTGAAAAGAACAAGGCCTGAGTGTCCGTGTTTGCGTCCGGCATACATAACCTTTTCCCACAAGTGGTGTGGACACGTGGGTTTCATCTATGTGCACATCGGTCTTCTGCATTTTTTCCTTCGTGAGACCATGACCAAAGATACAAACGTTGCCCGTGCTAATGGTTGCTGAAGAATCAGTCTGAGTGTTGGACCGATCGCCGATCGGCTCACGTCACCACTCACCGATCAAGCACTGCCACCTCCAAGCACCCCCTCTCTCATGCCTTCTCTCTCACGATTTTTCATCTCTCCTCCTCTCTCAAAATTATTCCCATTTATACTCACCAAGTCCTTGTTTGTTTCAGATTAGATTAGATTAGATTAGATTAGATTAGATTAGATTAGATTAAATTAAATTAAATTAAATTAAATTAAATTAAAATTTGTTGTTTTTGTATAAGCCAAATGATATAGGCTGTGTTTCTTTGCGTGTAAGGCCGCGTTCAGCGTTGGGTTTCCCGCGCGTTTCCCCGATGTGGCTCACTGCGCGTTTGAAATTTTCAGCTCCCGCGCGTTCGCTGAACGCTGAACGCCCCCGCAAAGAAACACGCTGATAATGTTTTGTAGTCATTCTTGTGGGGTTTTAAATAGTACTTTTAAAGTTTGTAAAATATTTTTTCATAATTTTTTGAACTCGTTAAAACATACTTTAAGGGGGGTCACAAAATTGCTACAGTAAAACACAACTCTACACTAATCTGAAACAAACAAGGCCTAAACAGCCACAATTAGTGACCCTAGCATTGGATCCAGCAAGTACGGTGTGAAGACGGCAAGGAGGAGGTTCCTTCCTCGTTCTCACATGGAATCTCAGTAATGTATGTGTGAAACTTAGTTTTTGCCTGCGGCACTTTGTCTTTGTTCTCATAGAACTTTTCTTGTTTGTATCGAAAGATCCATCCTTAGTTTTTTGCATGAAAGCTCATCATTGTGCGTGTGAAACCTGGTGTTCTTCTTGCTAAAACTTGGATTTATTTAGAGGGATTTCTAGTTTGCACGGTGGTAAACTTTTTGAACGATGGTGCAACGTGAGGTTTCATTCAATAGATAGCAAGTTTTGATGGTTCATCAAGATTCATCAGTACATTATGCAAGTTTCAACGGTAATTTTTTTTTGTGTTTCATTAGTTTTTAGCCAAGTTTTATTGTGGTCTCAGGTTTCATCAGCACTTGCTGAAGTTTCTTTTTTTCCAAGTTTCATTAGTACTTTTTTTAAAAGTTTCAAAGGTTATTTTGCAGGGTTCTTCATAGTCCACCCATGTTTCACATGTATATTTGCCAAGATTTTGCAATTATTTTTACAAGGTTCCATAATAACGTCATGCCGACGTCATAAGTCCGATGGGAAGCTCCCCATCGGACGTCCAACTTGTTGCACCGTTTTTTATTTTAGTATTTTGTAACACCTTTTCTTTTCCAAAATCCCAACACACCCTCACCTTCTCACTCTTCATTTCTTCAACCTCTAGGCCACCACTCGAACCTTCTCTCTTCAACCGCTAGCCACTGAACTGTTATTGGTGTCTCCACCATTGGTTGGCGCAAGCCCGTGCATAGCCACTTGTGACTTGCCCACACTCCACTTGGCCATATCATCGCATGTTTGCTCTACTCCATCACTCCAAACCCATCCTCAGCACCTAGTCAACTCGCGAGCCGTTGTCTACCCACACACCATGCTTATGCTTTTGCTTCTTTGACATGCATGTAACTAAGAGGGACACAATTGTAAATGGCTACCTCCCTTCTCCTATAAATACATGCCATATGCATGTGGATAGGGGGATTATTCATTCGATACCATAAACTTATTGCTTCAATCTTTACCTGCTAACTCTCTCTTGGTTCCCTCATAAGTCAATCGCACAATTTTAGAGGCGTCTCATAAATGTTGGCTTCGTTCATCGACAGCGACGCCCGCAAAGGGGAAAGAAGACAGTGCAAAGGGAAGAAGAAGCACGGCTGAGGCATCGCTGCGATAGTGAGGCGAGTTATCCTGTTGAAACAAGATACCGTTCACTAGTAATTCTATTTGTTTTAACCTAAGTCGTTGTTGTGTCCACAACAATGTACCCATGCCAGGAGCCCATGACACAATTAAAGTGATTGTACACCATTGCATCTTGTTTTCTTGTGTGCTGTTGCGGAGGGCACATCATTGATCTTTCCATCTAAATCTAGCTCAAAGCTGAAAAAGTTATGATCCCTTCAATAAAGACCTGCAGAGCTAAAAAAATAAAATTAGCATTAAAAAGGACGTTTAATGCCCTACAAAAGTGCTATAACGTTCGGCTTATACACATTAATTTGAAGTTGTAATTTTAAATCTAAAATTAAAGCTATTGTTTAGCACTTGGGAAGTTGGAAGCATCCATGCTATGCAACCGAAGGAATTACTCCCTCCGTTCGTTTGACCATTCGTTTTATTCAAAATTTATTACAAATATGTAAAAATATAAGTCATACTTAAAATACATTTAATAATAAACCAAATCACAACAAAATAAATAATATTTACATAACCTTTTAGAACAAGACGAACGGTCAACCATGTATCCAAAAGTTAACAACGACTTCTTTTCGTGGATGGAGGCAGCAGAAGTCTTCGGTGCTCTCAATTTGGAAGCCTCCGTGGGGGATGTTGGCCTGTCGAATGGTTGGGAAGCTGCAATGAGTCTGTGACGATACAGACAAGTACTACCTCCGGTCATAAAAAGAAGTCTCTGTTGACTTTTGGACACGTCTTTGACCATTCATCTTATTCAAAAATTAGTTCAAATATGTAAAAATATAAGTTATACTTAAAATATATTTAATAATAAACCAAATCATAACAAAATAAATAATATTTATATAATTTTTTAAAATAAGATGGATGGTCAAATGCGTGTCTAAAAGTCAAGACGACTTCTTTTTGTGACCCGAGGGAGTATATGCTAGCCGATCGAGCTGCCAATGGAAGGAAGTCGGAAGTCAAAGATGTCCAGAGTTCAATTAAGTGGCCGGACCCGGCCGGTGGTGCCTGCCTGCAAAGGCTGCAATGCAACTTGCTGCTAGTTGCGAGTGCTAATTGCTAGCTAGTGCCGGCGTCAACGCCCTCGCCTGATCATGAGGCCATGTTTCTCGGTCTACGCCTCATGATTTTATGGGTTACTTTTATCTTTCGGCCGGTTGAACTTTTGGGTTAAATGATCGATATATTTAATTTAATATGGTATGAAAGCTAAAAGTAGGTGCGAGAGTCAGGTAATACAATATTAAAAGTAATTTCATCGTGGTCAGTTTCAAGCTGATGTATAAAGATAAGGGGAAAACATAGCTATAGTACTTCGTCGTTTTCAAAGCTCTGCTTCAAAAGGAGGCCAAAGGTAAATGCTTCCGCTGCTTCTCTTCCTCCCACTTTGTCGCCCGTTGCACTACGGCTCCGCGTTGCTTGCTGTGTAGAAGTACGGGGCATAGGGCTTGTGCTTGCCCTCGCCTACCCCGTGCAGCTCTGCCCCCAGTGGTCTCGGGTCGTGCCATGGCTGCCATTGCGCTGGAAGAGACTAGATGTCCTGCAAACCCAGCAAGCAGGCCTTGTTTCGCGTTTAGGTACACCTCCCTAGCTGCCCGGGGAACTGCCCTGGAGGAGATTTATGCGGACAGGGCTTTTCTGATCTTTCTTCTAGGACAAAATGCCACTACTGATCAGCAGATGCAGGCTTCGTTACATGATCATTTCAGGTTGCCGGCGGACAGAATCTTCGTAGAAAGGGACTCTCCAAACAGTTTCTTTGTGATTTGTGATAGTCACGAGCTTCGATCCTACTTGATCCGGCGACAGCGCATCGTGGTGGGAGGGCTTGACCTTAAGCTTCGCCCGTGGTCCAGGTTCATGCATGCCGAATCAGTTTCTGCTAGGTTCAAGGTGCGGCTCTGTGTTGAAGGAATTCCAAGGCATGCTCGCTCTGTTTCAGCCATTGCCCCTCTCCTTGCGTCCATTGGTTTTCCAGCCCCGGAGCTTGATGACCCGCGCGTAGAGAAGGAACAGCCATGCCTGTGCATATGGCTGTGGACTGATGATGTGGACAGCACCCCAAAGGAGGCCACTCTTTTCTTCGAAGAACCTCGCCTTGGTGTGAAAAGTTCTGAGTTCCCTCCGCGCATGCTTGCTCACAGGTTAATTCTACATGTTGATCAGGTTTTGGATTTCGACCCGCCGGGTTTTCAGCCCTCCGGGAGAATCAACAATCTCAGTCCTGTTAGCGGACTGCCGTCTGATGTTTCCTCCTCTTCCGAAGACATCGACTATCCTAGGGTGTACACTTTTGCTTGGGACCTCGGTCTGGTCGATGGTGCGCTGGGCCATAATGCTCCGGTCCGCGCCCGTCTTGGCCCGCCGCCTTCCGACGATGAGGATAACTCGCCACCACCGCCACCCCCTCCGCCCTCTAGGCAGAGGAACCGACCTTCGGGGTGGGACGTCCAGCCGGATACAGCCAGGTATCGAGGCAACTCGTCCACAACTTTTAGGCACCGTCCTCGCCCTTCTGGAGGAGGACGCTACGCTGGGAGGCACCGTCGCTCCGCCGACGGCCAGGTTCCCATGCAGGGGCAGAGCACGAACGAGGATCTTACCACACAGCTCACAGACAGAGTTATTCCGGTAATCTCTCAAGATCCAATGCTGCTTGAAGTTGATGTTGTCTCGTCGCAGGTTGTTACTGATCCAGTGCTGTTGGTCCAGCACTCGGCGCTCCACTCTCCTGCTTCGGTGCCGGACGCGGCGACAATGTTGCCTGATGTGCAACAGTGTGCTGGTCAGGAAGCTCAACCTTCAGTGTTCGGGTCCCCCCCTCGCAGGGTATTGAGGATGCGAGCATGCAGCAAGATCACAACTCTGCTTTGCTTGTGCAGAACAATCAGCTAACAGTAGTACAAAATGCAGAGTTGCAGGTAGGATGTGATTTGCGGCCCCCCCGGATCCGCAATCCTTGCAAACGGAAGTGCTTGGAGATGCACAGATTGAGGGTACTGCAGCCAACAGGCTGTTGTTTGCTGATGTTGTCAAGGGAGTGGCAAAGCCGGTTCTCGATATTCCACAGGACGCAAGGTCCCAGGACAGGCGCAGTGCAAGGATCGTTGGAAAAGCTCGTGGAAAGCCGCTTTCAGCAACGGAGAAGGCACAACGGCTTTTAGTCAAAAAGCTGGGCATCAATGTTGGCGATCGGCCCTGCGATCAAAAAGACTTTCAGCGCTACATTGCTCTGTTCAAACAACCGCTGTCTGAGGATGATGTCGCAGCGGTAGAAGCTTTGGCAGGGGTGACAGGGGAAGTGGACCTTGCTGCCGTCCTTGAGACCAGTTCTTGGGCGGTGCAGGCGGCCTGAGCGCCGAGTGCTCGTTTCGGGTGCTGCTGTACTCCTGTTTTCCATAATGCTTAGCAGAATCTCTCCTATTTTTTGTACTTTGGATCGTCCTTGTTGGTGGCCGGCTTGCTTAATCAACCCGACTCAAAGGACTATAGCTGTGTTATGTCGTTGTAGGTGTCGTATTGGCTGGACTTGTTCGTGTCTCTCCTTTATTTGTATTAGCGCTGTTTTCGTAAACTTGTTGGACTTGTCTGATCAAGTGTCCATGTCGTCCACGGTCTATTTATGCTATGTTGGTTACCTCGGTGTACCTACAGTATGTCCTTGTCGTTCAGCTCCTTTTTTATGGATGAGATTCGTATCCTGAGTTGGAATGTCAGGGGTCTAAACTCTCAGGCCCGACGAGCTGTTGTTCGACAGCTATTGCGGGATTGCAGGGCAAACATTGTTTGCATTCAGGAATCGAAGCTGCAACAGGTGGATGATGCTATCATCAGAGAATTGTTTGGGCCGGATTTTGTGGGGCATTATTGTTATCAGCCCGCGGATGGAACCAGAGGCGGCGTCATCCTTGCAGTTTCAGGGAACCTTTTCTCCATGTCGAATATCAGCCAGCTTGAATTCTCTATCTCCTGTGAGATTGCATGCCTGGAGGATGGTTTGTCCTGGACTTGCACGGCGGTTTACGGCCCCAGGCTGTGCAAGATAAGAGACGATTTTTACAGGAACTCTCACAGGCCAAACTTCTGGCTAAGCCGCATTGGTTGATGCTAGGGGACTTTAATATAATCAGGAAGCCGTCGGAAAAGAGTTCTGGTGCCAACCTAAATACCTCACTCATGAGGACCTTAAATCGAGTGATAGATGACCTGGAACTCAAAGAGTTCGTCTGCCTTCTCAATTTTGAATGAAATAGGCATCTTGCCTGTTACTATTAAAAATAGCTATAGTACGCAAGGGGTACTGACAAAGTATTTTTCTCACGAGCTTAAGTTTTTGGTCGAATTTATCAGAGCATAGTATTAAATTAGCTTACCATCATGCCCCCATATAAGTTGATTGCATGTGTTGTGCGCTCTCCCCTCATATTTTTATAAGAAGAAAAAAAAATCTATATTGGTTCATGAACTCTAGCCTTAGCAATCGGGTCAACTTAGTTAATTGGTCAACGGTAAATTCAAACATATATGGTCCTTGACTAGTTAAATAGTAGTTCTTGATAATTTTTGCTAACATGCAATTCCACGATCTGGCATTGGCCGACGTGAATCGTCACATTAGAGAAAACGGACGCATGAACTAGCACATAGATTGCCGCATCAGCCCGGGAAAACATTTGTGTTCAATTGTCATGCACTCATGCATGGATAACTACTATTATATTCGATCATAAAAGCAAGTCGCTGTTGACTCTTAGACACATCTTTGATCATTCATCTTATTTAAAAATTTAGTATCGAGCTGACTGGTTTTTCCTCTACGAAAAAAAAAATGTTTCATGAAAAACAAATACAAGGCTCGACGTCAGACACATCACCAAGAAAACTTTTTTGAACTTTTTGGGCGAAAGAAAAACCCGGCGTCATGCCATGCTTGGGGTTTCGATCAACTACAAAGGCTCGTCGTCATGCGGCTCTGGGCGGCCAAAAACACAAGACACAAAGAATTAACGAGAGAGAAACAAATAGGTAAGGCTGAAGAGAGGAGGTGCCAGGCGAGGTGAGGTGAGGTGCCTCTCGTCGCCGTCCCTTTCGTCGTGCCGGCGGCCGGCCGGAGAGAGGAGAGGATTAACAAGCCACCAAGCCAGCTGCCGGCCAGGAGGAAGAAGAAGACACGACGCATATACCCACCCGCGCGCCCGGCCACACCTAGCTCTCCGTCGGCAACCAGCTGCCGTCCGGCGAGCTCCAGATTCCACAGCCGAGCCACCGGATCACGACCTCTCTCTGCGCCGGGATATATCGGCATGGCGGTAAGCTCCCCGGATCCTCCCAATCCCAGCTTACTTGCTTCTTGATTCCTCCTCTGAATTACCTTCTGCTGTTCATCTTCGCTGCTGCTGGCTAGCTCCTCGTGGTTAATTTAATTCCTTTCGGCGCTGCGGTTCTTGGTTGAGCCGTCGATCGTGAGTTAGTTTTGATCGATCTTGCTTGTTCATATCTTTTCTTGATTGGCTTTCGTATTCCGGGAGCTCGATTTTGTGATCTGTATCGCAGTAGGTACCGTATGCGATTGAGGTTTTGAGATGTCTGAACCTAGTTTTTTCTGAAGGGAGAATAACGGGATCAGTAGCTATGGTTGCAGCTAATCACTAATCAGATTCCGCCTTCTGAAGATCAGAACCCTGAGCCAACTTGCAAGGCGAGCAAATTAGAATTAGATGTTTTTCCTCGTGTGGATGAGCGAGATGATTTTGCGACAAGCCTGCCATGAATTCATGATTCATGGCAGTTGAGGTGTATCTTTCGACCACATTTAAGTCAAGTTTATCCATGCCAATGGTATTCATCATCCATGTTTAAAAGATTTGTTAACTCCCTGGAATACATAGCTGATCACACATGAAGATATTTCCGACAACATTAATCTCACAAGCCCTGCCTCCTAAATGGAAAACTTTTTAACGATTACTTAACCGTGCATAATCAAATTCGACCATTCGAGTTAGATTAACGCACGCATCACGCATCAGCGACTCTTGACCTGAATTTTCTTCAGTTTGGAAATTGGACGAAAACGCAAGGTGTCGCCGTGTCGGCAAGGTGCAACCTACACGGCCTCCAGAAGACGCGGATTGTCAAACCTGAAAAACAAACACCAACCACTGCATTAGTCTTATTGCCGGTCACTGCATGTGATTATGTTTATTGATTACACAATCGACACGTTCCATTGATTAGTCCACGCGCTGTGTGAATGGCCGGAGTTCGTGGCGTGTACGTGGTTCGTTTTTAATTTCCTCCCCTCTTGGCTCTTGTTTCCGTGGGTCACGTACTTGGTCGTACCTGCAGTGCATTGGCCGTGTCAACTTGACACGTTCTGCACTCCAGCCCCTACTAATCTTCTTGCCAGACTGACTGTCTGACCGCTCAGCAATGCTCTTATATATGGATTAAATGAAAAGAAAGTTAGGAGTATGTGATTATCTGCACGTCGACGTGGGTTTTCAGGTGCAAAATACACCGGTTCTAATGCCATTTATTATCTTATCAACATGGTAACGAAGTGGGTTACTAAATGCTGGTGGTAAAATCTGGTCGAAAATGGCCACACGGTTTCTTGGAATAAGGTTTTAGGTTCACAGTTGGCCGGAGGTCTAGCTCCTGTTGTTGCTCGGTGCAGCATGAAGCGGGTCAGCTTCTAAAACGAAGTAGAACAAAATTTATAGTATAAAGAATGGAGCAGACATATAGGACGTACGTGTTTAGTTGGCTACACCCCGGGATGGCTAGGCTCGCGGGATGCAGCCACCACGCATTTGGTTGCCTAGGCCAGCTTCAAAGACAGGCCCATGCGGTGCAAAAACATTGTGCTGGCCTATCTCCAGAGAAATGCCCGAATTGGCCGTTTCTTCTGAGCTAGGCCAGCATAGTGACGGCCGGGAGCGGTGGGTGCTCGGCGACAACCCAAGGAGCTCCAACAACGGCCATTTTGGGCACGAGAATCTCCAACGACGGTGGATTTGAGCACAAGGAGCATCGACAATGGCGGATCTGAGCGTGAGGAGCTTCGATTATCGCATATCGAGGCGTGGGGAGCTCCGGCGATGACAAATCCGGTCGTAGGGAGCTTCGGCGACGACAAATTTGGTCGCAAGGAGCTCCGACGGCGGCGGATGGGGGTGCGGGAGCTTCAACGACGATGGATTTGGAAGCAGCAGGCTCTGGCCACAGCGGATGAGGGCATGGGGAGTTTCGACCACAATGGATTTGGAAGCGGAGAGCTTGGGGGAGGGTGGTTTCAGACGCGATGAGCTCGGGCGGAGGTTGGATCCGCCAGCGGCGAGCTTGTGGGGGACCAGTTTCGGAGGTGGAGGAGGACAGGACTCGACAGAGGTGCGCGGAGTTTGAGACGCTGTGTGGGCAACCAAACAACGGGTGATGCGGGACAACCTAGCGGGATGTAGGTGACGCCATTCACTCGTCCCACACAGGCAGGTTCAAGACAAGTCTGCATGCCACGACTAGGTTTGGCCTCCCACGGGTAATCAAACAAGCCCATAGTTATTCTTGACACAAGTGGAGCGAGAGAAGTGCCTCTTAGGCCGCGCAAAAAACTAATTCCAGCAACAGTAAAATCATATGCTACAATGCTTAGTAGAGTAGTCACTATGAGTTCGCAACCCTAAAAAACGCATCCACGTTAAACCGGAGGAATGCGATTCAAATGGCTGTATTTTGTTATGAAAAAATGGTAATGGTAGCGATAGTTTCTAGTCAAGCATGTATGGATGGCAATCGGGTCCATCAAACAAATCGACTTCTAAAGCGCTATAAAATGTGAAGTGGATGAATGGTTGATTATGGACACGTGCAGAGTGGGAGAACAAGAGAAGTGCTTCTTAGGTTGCGCACAATCTTGGCCGAAATGTTTAATTAATTAGCAGTCGCTATGAGCTAAAAAAATTGTTAAAAATGGCACTCTCAATAATTGGCTTCGTTAAAACAAAACGTCACTCTTCTTTTACTGACATGTAGAACCATTTATATCTACGACAGTGAGTTAGAATGGCATTTTAGCGTAGCCACCTGCAGAGAGCGGCAAATATACATGCAGCCCTAGACAGAGCACCGGCGTTAAGCCGGAGCAACGTGTCAAAAAAAAAAAAAATTGGCGGCAGTGGCTGATTCTGATCATTGCATCTCATGCGCGCAGAAGCAGCAGGAGAAGAAGGCGCACGTCCCCAAGTTCGGCAACTGGGACAACGACGGCAACGTGCCCTACACTCTCTACTTCGAGAACGCGCGCAAGGGCAAGGGCGGCAAGATCATCAACCCCAACGACCCCGTCGAGAACCCCGACGCGTTCGCCCCCGCGCCGCCGGCGAGCCGCGTCTCCCCGCAACACGAGCGCCTCCCCAGCGACGCGCCGCCGCTGTCCCCCAACCCCTACGCCGCCGGGTCGCCGTACCACCGCCGTGGCGGCCCGGCGGGCGGCGGCGGCGGGTACAGCGTCGACCAGTCGCCGTCGCTGTCGCCGCTGCACCCCTACTCCGAGAGCGGCGGCGGCGGCCTCGTCGCCAATTCCGTCGAGCGCTCCCGAGCCAAGGGCGGCCCGCGCGGCAACGAGACGGTAAGGCTCTGCATGCGCTCACCACCATCATCAGTTCATCACCATCACTGCTGCTGACGTACGTACGTGATGATCGATGCTGTGCTCCTCGCTGGAATTAATGGCGCGCGGCAGCCGACGAGGGGGTCGGCGGTGCCCAAGTTCGGCGACTGGGACTCGAACCCGGCGTCGGCGGACGGCTACACGCACATCTTCAACAAGGTGAGGGAGGAGAAGCAGAGCCAGGTGGGGAAGCCGCCGGAGCTCGGCAAGGACGCCGCCGCGCGCGGCCACCGCTCCAAGCACCACGACGACGACGGCTACGCCTCCACGGTGAGTCAGCTGCTGCACAAGCAAGCATCAGAGCGACAGAGCCTCATGCCCTCATGTCCACGTATACATATAGACTCCTTTCTCTTCCTCGCTCTGTGTCATCTCGTTCGCCATTTGAGCCTCGCGTGTTCTTCTTCTGCTCCTTTTCACCTTGCAGAGCTGCTCGTGCTTCGGATTGTGCAAATAAAATAGAGATTCAAATGCCATGGTGATGCAGAGGATTTGGGAATGTAAATTGGGGCCGAAAATCCAGCTCGAAATTGAAATTGGGTCCTCTCTATATATATTTTTTCCACATTTGCTGGGACATTATTTGGCGTCGGGAACTGCGCAATGTCTGTAATCTTTTTTGTGGTAGCTTCTGTATTTGAAGCGAGGTATAGAGTTCATCGTTGCTTTAATGCTAGGGTAAGCATCGCATATCGTTGGTTGATCTGTATTGAGTTTGCTCTTTGTAATGGATATTTTTAGATGATAAAATAAAAATAGCAAAAAAAATTGGCCTATGCAGGTTTTGAACCCGCGACCTTCGTATTCAAATCAGAAACGATGCTCTTGCCAGCTGAGCTAATTGGCCATTTTATATTTACAAAATCTCAAGTACTTATTTGTTTTATATTTGCGACGAGCGCACACAGGCTTAAGTGGGCTTTAAATTTTCTGATATATGATGGGCCTGTCGGAATTTTGATTTTCAATGGGCTCTTGAATTAGGAAAGAAAACATAGATGTTTTAGGCCTGTTACGAACCCGCGACCTTCGTATTCATATTCAAATTCAAATTAGAAAACATGCTCTTTCCGGCTTAGCTAACAGGCCATTCGTCAGTCCAAAGCACAAGAACTCTTTTATTCATATTCATATATTTGAGACGCCGACACACTTCAGGAAGTCGGTATTTACTGGGCTTCATCTTATAGGCATTGACTGGATTTAGACTTTTCGTGGACCTTTGAATTAGAAGAACGACACATATTTGGAACCTCGTTCAACTGTCATAGCATCCTCGATAGCCTTCTATCCCACCCTCTAAAATATTATTCATGTGTGTATGAATAGTGCTTTATGGGGTGCGATAGAGGGACTGTTGGGGATGTTCTTAGATCAGTTCGGTTTGCCCTCTAAATTTTAAAACAAGGTAATAAACCTATTTGTGCTATTTATACCCAAAAAATGCCACCTCACCTGAATTTACCTTGGTTTTGGATGATGCAGTATCCCAGTTAGTAGGGTCTCAGACTCTCAGTTCCAAAATCCGAAGGAAAAAATGATTTTCTAAGCCACCATGCAAAACAAATAGGCTGCAAGGTTGTGGAGCCTAACTCACCATCCACGACAGGACTCTGTGCCTATGAAAGTGAAATAGGGTGGTGTATTTCGAAACTTATGACCATTGGGTTAGTTAGAGTAAAGGATTGCTGATGGTATATTCCCAATGCCAACAACATCCCACTGTGAAATTTAATCTACACACCTAATATTTAAGAACCTTCGTCCAAAAAACATGCTTATATATGAGCGCAAGGGGACCAGCACGGACACGACAAGACCGAGCATATATAGGTGATCTAAATGCGATGATTTATGCTTATATATGTCAATATGTGTATAAACAAAATAACCAGGCATGGCGGAAGGTGGCACGTGCTGAAAACAAGAATATATATATAGTGCATGGTGTTGGCGGTGACTGTGATCATCATCACAGTCATCGTACACGTCGTTGTCCTGGTTCTCAGCCATGACAAGCTTACTCTCAAGATTGCGAGGGACATCATTGGAATGAACCTAATTTATGACTTCTTATATTAAAAAACACTACATGCCTAGATAAAAGAAAAACTAATCATTCATTATAATACAATTTATACCTAAGTTGTAATTCTTTATAATAAAATAAAAGCTTACATATTAACTACAATATAAATATAAATATAGTTTAAATATTGATTTTTCATATGGACTTAGGAGTAAACATAAAATGCAAATAAAACAAGTAGTTGTATGGTCCTAATCTTAAACATATTTGACATTACATAAATTCTGAATAAATAATAATATAAAGTTTAACAAATTTTTGTCAAAATAAAATTAGTAATATAATTTTATGCAAATCCTAGTATAAACTTAAATTTAAATTAAGCCTTTCTTTTTAATACCTACTCAAATTTAAAACTAAAGTTTAAGATACATGTAGTTTGATTTATAAAAAATGAAAAGGTAATGATTAACAGACAATGAGCATAGGGTGCTAACTTGCATCCACCCACACTCAAAAAAAATGCAATAGACAGGGTGTTGTTGTTGAGCCTCCTGGTAGCAGCACAGAGGTAAGCAATAAGAACAGCATGTGAGAGCAGTTTTCAACGTCCTCTTGATTCGAAGACTTTATTCCGATCGCGGAAGCGGAGCCTCACGCTGCCGCCGCCGCCCCGCTGGTGGCGGCCTCCCCCCCGCTCGCCATGCCCTCCAGCTCCAGATTCCCCTCCCCTCCCCCATGCAGGTTCGGATCCCCTTCCTCCCAGTCGGTTCTCAACTCCCCAGCACCCCGGTTCCATCGCAGTGCCAAGCCCCAGATCCAGCGCCCTCGCCCCTCTTCGCCACTTCAGATCCGCCCCGCGGCGTCCTCGGCAGAGCGGATCCAAGCTCCGGCTGACGCGGTGACGCTTCCGCCGCCTCCGCCGCGTGCGCTGCTGCGTTCTTGCATGAAACAGAAGAGGAGCTTCGCTGCGGTGGTTGCTAGAGGTGGGCAGGCATTGAAGAAGGTTCGCTTTGCCTCCCCTCCCCCCTCCCCCCCGACCCACCTGCCGCACTCACTCCGCTCTGCCACCCCCGATGCGGCGCCTATCGCGTCTGGTGCGGCTTGTATGAATTAGTTTTTTTTAGGAGGTATCAACAAGTACTAAGGCATTAAAAAGTACTATGAGACTTGTCCTCCAAAAACATCAGCGTTATTGACCTCCTGCGTCCGCCCCGCTTCCGCCGCCGCCGCCGCCCAGCTGGTGGCGGCCTCACCCCCGCTCGCCATGCCCTCCAGCTCCAGATTCCCTTCCCCTCCCCCTCGCAGGTTCGGATCCCCTTCCTCCCAGTCGGTTTACAACTCCCCAGCACCCCGGATCCATCGCAGTGCCAAACCCCAGATCCAGCGCCCTCGCCCCTCTTCGCCACTTCAGATCCGCCCCGCGGCGTCCTCGGCAGAGCGGATCCAAGCTCCGGCTGACGCGGTGACGCTTCCGCCGCCTCCGCCGCGTGCGCTGCTGCGTTCTTGCATGAAACAGAAGAGGAGCTTCGCTGCGGTGGTTGCTAAAGGTGGGCAGGCATTGAAGAAGGTTCGCTTTGCCTCTCCTCCCCCCTCCCCCCCGACCCACCTGCCGCATTCACTCCGCACTGCCACCCCCGATGCGGCGCCTATCGCGTCTGGTGCGGGCGTCGACGCCCCCTGGCAGACAGTCCTCCCCAGGCGCCGTCGCTCGCCTGCTGCGCTCCCACGCCGCATTCACGCACGAAGCTCCTCCTCACCGGCCACACGCCTTCAATCGCTCACCAACCAAGCGCAACGCTGCTTCCGCTGCCTCGGTCGCGACCACCGGGTGGCCACGTGCCGAGAGCCCCTTCGCTGCCACCGTTGCTGGAGGAATGGCCATAAAGCCATCTCATGCCCAACACGGCTCGTCCCCTCGCGTCACTCACCACCTCGCCTCGCCCCCCATTTCCACCGTCTCGCGTCGCCTCCTCATCCCACCCCTATGGCTCGCGGTGACCCGGGCAACCGCCCGCGTCGCTGTACCGGGATCCTCCACCGCTCTGGGGAGATGGTTCAAGCCGAGGCTGACATCGAAGCCCGCTGGGCAGTGGTGTCCATCCACTCTGGGGGACAGGCTGACCCGGAGCGCACTCGCGATGCGGTGAGAACGGCCGCCTTCTACGCCGGTCGTGTGACCCGGGACCACGATGGACTTCTCATCGCCAAGCATTTCCCGGAGCCCTTCATGGTTAGATTCCCCACCCCTGATCAGAGAGACAGGGCCACTCGCCTGGGGCGCTTCACGCATGGCGCGTTTGCGTTCAGTTTCAAGCCCTGGCGGCCTCATCTTTGTGAAGATCCTTCGCCGGCGAGGTTCAGGGTGCGCCTCTGTCTTGAAAACGTGCCTCTGTTCGCCTGGAACGAACAGACGGCTCGTCTTGTGGTGGGTTCCGCCTGCGCCCTCCAGGGCATCGAGGAGCGATGCCTCAGTGCTACCCGCGATGTCACAGACGCTCTGAATGTCTGGGCGTGGTGCGCCAACCCCGACCGTATCCCCAAGGTGCACTATCTCAGCATTGTTGATACTCCCTCTGATGCGACAGCCGAGCACCATGTCAAGTTGGCGTCCACCTCGAAGGTCTTCATCCACTTGGACACTATCGAAGACTACTCTGCCGGCCCTCTTGGCCGCACCCGGGTCTCCAACCCGCACTGGGAATTTGGGCGTGCTGATGGGGACCTACCACCGCCGCCTCCTCCCCCAGGGGACGCGCACCAACGCCCATCGCGCTACGATGAGTCTGATGAGGACGACGATGTCGACCCAAGGCACTAGCGTCGTCGCCGCTCCCGTTCGCGTGTCGCCAGGGCGGCAAGGAGCGTCGTGCGCAGTGTCTCGGTCATCGGGAGGGGCTGCACTGCCTCCCCCCAGGGGCGCCACGATGATGGCCAGTCAAGCGGCAATCGTCGCAGGGTGCTCTCTCCCCCTCCGGTGTCCCTCCGTGTCTGGGAGGATGTCGCGGTAAGCCACCCCACTGCTGAAGTTCCAGCCTCTTCCCCGCCGCATTTTATTCCTCTCCCGGCACCGCCTATCAACGCCCACACTCCGGCCCCAGGGGACTCTTCGATTCTTGGTCCCCCCCCTGCTCTCACTGTTCCTATGCAGGTCCATGCTCACCAGGCGCCGCCTCGTCCTCTCGCCGCGGCCTCTTCAGACAAGGTCATGGATGCTTCCTGCCTTGGGCGCGCCGCGCTGCTTGTCCTCCTGGCAAGATCGCATGGAGGGCCACCCTCGCCAACCGTCCCGCCGACGTCGCATGTGGCCGACGCGGATGCAGCTTCCTCCACGCAGGTGTCCCGATCGTCCACTCCCCGCCAAACCTCTGATACGGATGCCCTTATCGCCAAGCACTTCCTGCCTCCGCCTGTGCCTCTTCTACAGGCCCCTCGCACTGCTCGCTTCTCCGCCAAGCCCAAGGCCAAGCCAGCTGCGCCTACGCGCCGCAGCACGAGGATCGCTGCCTGCGCTGACCGCAGGGTGCCGGCGGAGGCCAAGGCGAAAAAACTACTGATCCGCAAGCTCCAACCGTGGCTAAGGTCCGGCTCTCGTCCACCCAAGGTGCGACCACAGGACGAGGATAGCCTCAAGTCTCTCTTCGGCGACGAACTGTCGCCTGTTGCGGTGTTGACCCTCGCGGAGGTCGCAGGCGTTCCGATGCCTGAGGGAGAGGCTGCTCCTACCGATGCCTCGCTGACCCCCTCGGCGTCGTCGCCCCCTGCTGGGCCTTCCTCCATCGTCGGTGATCCACCAGCAACTGTACTCGCCATGCCGGGCCAACCAGAGCCCATGGTGCCTCCTCCTGTGACATGTTAATGCTCCCTGGCCTGCTGCGTCAGGTGGCTTCTTTTGCAGCTAACATGAAGCCTACTAACTATTCGTGGGATTGTTCCCCCCCCCTTTTGTTGTAACACCTGCCATAAACTCTCTATGGGCAGCCGCTTGGGGATGTCAATCTTTTGGATGCTACTCTCGCTTGTCAAACCTCTGCAGGTGGACTTCAGGCCATCTATTTCGCCGTCGTACGCCGTCCCTCTGCTCCTGCAAGCGGGCACACATTCGTCGTCCTCCTCCAATCCGATGTCTTCAAGGTTTCCAAATGTCTGAAAACCTGCGTCTCCTAAGCTGGAATGTCCGCGGTCTCAACGCACCTGTTCGCCGATCGGCTCTCCGCAACCTCATCCACTCTGTTCGCGCCAACCTTGTCTGCATACAGGAATCGAAGTTACAATCGGTCTCTTCTAGCCTTTTGCTTGACTGCGCAGGATCCGCCTTCACTGCCTCCTTCTCCTCCCTCGACGCGACCGGCACTCGTGGGGGCATCCTCATCCTCGCGCATGAGGATTTCTTCACCCTAACCTTCCACGACTCCTCCCAGCACTGCCTGTCGGTCACGGTGGTCTCCCGAACGGACAGTCTCCGTTGGCGGCTTACGGTGGTCTATGGCCCTCAATCTCGGCAGGAGAAGTTCATTTTCCTTAATGAGCTCATGAATCATGCTCCGACCGATCCCGACCTTCCCTGGATGGTTGTGGGAGACTTCAATATGATTCGGCGCCCTGAGGAAAAGAGCAATAGTAACATCAGCACTGCACTCATCAACGCCTTCAACCAAACCCTGGACTCCCTCTCCCTTGTGGAAATCCCCCTCATGGGCCGGAAATTTACCTGGTGTAACCAGCGCAGCAACCCCACTCAATGCCGCATCGATCACCTCTTCTGCTCTGCCAACTGGGACCTCTTGCTTCGGAATGTTTCTCTCCGCGGCCTCCCACCTCTCATGTCCGACCATGCTCCCCTCTTCCTGGCTGAGGAACCTGCTGTCGTCACTCCTCGTCTCTTCCGCTTCGAGAACTACTGGGTCGGCCTTCCTGGGTTTCAGGATGTGGTCCAAAACTCCTGGGCCCGTGAGGTGACCGCTACCTCCCCTCTCCGTCGCCTCCACATTAAATTGTCCCGGGTTGCAAAGGCGCTCTCCAGTTGGGCCCGTTCCAGAGTTCGCTGCACGGCCCTCCAGTTAGCCATCGTTAAGACCCTCATCACCTGTCTGGATTTTGCTCGTGAGCATCGGCCCCTCTCTGAATTAGAGCGCTGTCTCCTCAACGGTCTCAAGGATCGTTTCCTTGGTTTGACGGCTCTGGAGAGATGCCATATCAGGCAGCGGGCGAGGATCAGTTGGATTCGTGCGGGTGACGCCAACACTCGATTCTTCCACATCCGGGCTAGTGGACGTCGTCGCAAAAATCACATCCACTCCCTCGCTACCCCACACGGAATTGCTCTCTCCCACGAAGACAAAGAGGCTGAATGCTGCCGCTTCTACTCTAATCACCTAGGTCAAAATTCGCCGAGAACCCTTACCTTAGACTGGGCCAGTCTAGGCATCCCTCAGCATGACCTCGCTGACCTGGACGCCCCTTTCTCCGACGCAGAGATTCTGGATGCCATTTCCGCCTTGCCGGGGGGAAAGGCCCCTGGCCCTGATGGTTTTACTAGCACCTTCTACAGAGTTTGTTGGGAAACCATTAAGGTTGACGTTATCGGGGCCTTCGATCAGCTCTTCTCCCTTAACGGTCGCCACCTCGGGTTACTCAACTCGGCCAACGTCGTCCTCCTGCGCAAAAAAAATGACTGCAGCGGGCTTCAAGATTACCGTCCAATCAGCCTCATCCACAGCTTCAGCAAGATCTTCTCCAAGCTGCTTGCCAAACGTCTTGCCCCACGGCTCGATGCCCTCATCTCCCCAAACCAGAGTGCCTTCATCAAGGGCCGCTGCATTCAAGACAATTTTCGTTGCGTGCAAGGCTCCCTTCGTCAGCTACACGTCCACCGAGTACCGGCCGTCCTACTCAAACTTGATTTTGCAAAGGCCTTCGACTCTGTTAATTGGGGGTACCTCCTCGACCTGCTGCGTTGGTTAGGTTTTGGCCCTCGCTGGCGTGAATGGGTTGCGCTCCTTTTCGGAACTGCCTCCTCTTCGGTCATCCTGAATGGCTGCCCGTGTCCCACCTTCCACCATGCCCGTGGAGTTCGACAGGGAGACCCCCTTTCCCCGATGCTCTTCATCCTGGCGATCGACCCCCTGCAACGCCTTGTCACTTTGGCGGAGGAGGCTGGCATCCTTGGTCAGGTTGGCAACACTCCGTTAAAGCTGCGTACCTCTCTCTACGCCGATGACGCGGCCATCTTCCTCCGCCCCTCCCAAGATGAGATCCTTGCCATCATCAACCTCCTCAACTCCTTTGGCGATGCCTCCGGCCTTCGAATAAACCTTCACAAATGCTCTGTCATGCCTCTCCACTGTGATGACGGGGACCTAGACCTCGCTCTCGGCCCCTTCCCAGGGATTAGAGCTTCCTTCCCCTGCACCTACTTGGGCCTCCCCCTCCACTTCAAGCGGCTAGGGAAGATCCACTTCCTCCCCATCATCCAGAAGGTCCGCGCACGCCTCCCATCCTGGAAAGGTCGCCTTCTCTCCAAAGCTGGCCGTCTCACGCTCGTCAAGGCTGTTCTCTCGGCCTTGCCTACTTACTTCGCCACGATTTTTCACCTCCCTGTTTGGGTCATCAAAGAGATCGACAAAATCCGTCGATCCTTTCTGTGGAAGGGGCAGGATGGCTCCGCTTCAGGGCATGCCCTCGTTAATTGGCAGACTGTCTGTCTTCCAAAATCCCAGGGTGGTCTTGGCATCCCGGACCTCAGCTTCGTCAACCGTGCCCTTCGCCTGCGCTGGCTTTGGCTCGCGCGCCATGATCGTTCCAAGCCTTGGGTTGGTCTCGATCTCCTGATGACTGACTCTGAACTAGCTCTTTTTCGATTGGCCACCACAGTCACGGTCGGCAATGGTCGCGATACGTCCTTCTGGCGAGACCGTTGGCTTCTCGATTCAGCCCCGGCTGACCTCGCCCCTAACCTCTACAAACAAGCAAAACGTCGTAAGAGTTCGGTTGCTCTTCTCCTTCCTCAAAACCAATGGATCCGGCACTGTGGCCCCATCTCTTCCGACACACTGCTCAGAGAATGCATCCTTCTTTGGTGCAGAATCCGCCAAATTTCCCTCTCTGACGCCCCAGACACGGCACACTGGCATTACTCCCCGGATGGGCGCTATTCTGCTAGGTCGGCTTACAACCTTCAGACAATCGGCGGGGTTGACCATCCGCTGGCCCACGCCATCTGGTCCGCGCACGCCCCAAACAAAACCAAGTTCTTCGCCTGGACACTCAGTCACCACCGCATCAACACCGCTGACCTCCTCGCTAGGAAGGGTTGGCCGCACCACACGGCTTGCTGCTTCTGCCAAGGCCAGCTTGAAACGGTCGACCACCTCTGTGGCTCCTGCCCTTTCGCCATCTCGGTCTGGCAAGCCTTCTTGCCTATCCAGCCCCCACCCTCCGGCGCGACTGGCTTCTGCAACTGGTGGATCTCCGCTCAGATTGGCGTCTCCAAGAATGCGGCGAGATCTCTCAACGGCGTCATCATCCATGTCATCTGGGAAATTTGGAAAGAGCGTAATAGGCGTATCTTCCAGAGTCAGGCGTTGTCCGCCTCTCAAGTTGTAACCCTTATCAAGGAGGGTCTTGCTGCTTGGTCGGCAGCCTCCTCGCCTGCCTTTGCCTAGGCAGTGTGCCTTCCCCCC
>SPJY01001239.1:1276998-1335941 GCA_005191435.1 Raddia distichophylla
GGTCCTCTTATTTTACACAACGAGCAGATGTTACTGGTAAAGTTGGCCACTCACCCCTCCAAAAATGTACAGCGGCAATTTGAATGCTTGCGTATGGCTCCTCAGCCGACCAACTTGATGAGGTTTTGAAGATTGGTGAGAGCACGGCTTTGGAGTGTTTGGGAAAATTCGCCCAAGGGGTGATTGAATGTTTTGGTCCGGAGTACTTGCGTCCTCCAAGAAGTGACGAACTAGAAAATATACTTCAACAGAATGAGTCTCGTGGTTTTCCAGGAATGATAGGAAGCATCGACTGTATGCATTGGGCTTGGAAGAATTGCCCAAAAGGTTGGGCCGGCATGTTTACACGGGGTGACAAAGGCGTTCCTACTATGATTCTTGAAGCGGTGGCATCACGAGATCTTCGTATATGGCATGCTTTTTTTGGTACTGCCGGATCTCAAAACGACATCAATGTGTTGAATAAGTCGCCACTGTTCATTGATGTGCTAAGAGGGGAAGCTCCACGGGTACACTTCACTGTCAATGGGAATCAATACGACACTCCATATTATCTTGCCGATAGAATATATCCTGAGTGGGCAGTATTCGTGAAGACAATACATCTTCCTCAATTAGAAAAAGACAAATTATTTGCAAAACATCAAGAATCGGCAAGGAAGGATGTTGAGTGCGCATTTGGTGTGCTACAATCTCGTTTTGATATTGTTCGCAGACCAGCACGTTTATGGAAGCGGAGGGATGTTGTGAACATAATGCAAGCTTGTGTTATCCTTCACAATATGATAGTCGAAGATGAAAAAGAATTGGTTAGAATTCCATTGGACTTGAATGAGAATCCGGGTGCAACGATCGTGCTACCACCGGAAGTGCGTACTAGTGACAATCCTGACCCCTGCTTCGTGGAGGTGCTACAGAGAAACTCCGCTATCCGTGCTCGCTCAACTCATACTCAACTCAGGACGGATTTGGTTGAGCATATATGGCAACATTTTGGAAACCGTCAAAATTAGATCTATATGAAGTTATCGTGTTTGTACTAATTATATCCTATTATGTAATGTCATGTCATGTCTTCCGAGTAACAAATTATATAAATATAAATTATATTTATGCTTCTATATGAAATTCATGTGCCTTATTTGAGTATCCACAGTGTATTCTTAAACATGCAACAAAATGGTTACAAAGATCCAATGTATGTTTGCTCAAAATGGAGCATACACTTAAACATGCAACAAAATGGTTACAAAGATCCAATGTATGTTTGCTCAAAATGTATGTTTGCTCAAAATGGAGCAATAAAGGCCTTGCATGAATCAAGTAATACATAGACATCCTAATAGACAAGCCACTGTATGAACTGTCTCTTCTGCTGTCTGTATGCGATATTCAAAGCACTTGCAGACGGCAGCCGTCTGCACCATTGTACATGCCCTTATAAGTTGGTGTTTCCGTCTCGGCTGGGCGATGTGGTACTAACACATTGCCTCTGTTGCTACTTGCTCCGCGTAGCGCCAACCAGGCCCGCAGCAAAGCCGGCACTAAACAGCCCAATCAGGCTTGCTGCCTGCGACGCCACGGCCCACAGCCCACGGCTTCCTGCCAGTGCGCGTCAGACTGTCAGTGCGTCACCGTGCAGTTGCACTCCGACTCCTTCCTTCCGCCGCCGGCGCGAATCTCGCACATTTTAGCTGCACCTCGCAGTCGAAACCCTAGCGCGAGCACCAGGTCGCTCGAGTCGGATTGGAGTAAGAAACCACTCACTACCAACCCCTCCAGGTGTACTTGCTGTTGATTTCGCATCCCCCTAAAAAAAATTGCTCTCTTGGTTAGGGTTCATCTGCGGGCCCTGGTGAGCGGTTTGTTCGAGATCCACCCACCCCCCCCCCCACACCCCCACACACACACATCTTTCTAAAAAATTCGTGCTTTACATCGCGATGCAGTTCTTTGGACTGAGAAATTTTACAAATTGTGGCATAAATTCCAGTTTGCATAGGTTGTAGGAGGACAGAGGCGTTTGGCGAATGGTAAAATAGCTAGAATTTGCAGAATTTATCTTTCTGATTGACGATTCTGTAGCAGCTGTTAGAATTTTGTTTGGTATTCAGTTGAAATTACATAATTCTACCAAGTTCTGTAGCTAGCCATCCTGCAAGATTTTGCCTTGTATTGACAGGTATTGCTCAGATTTTTAGCGCCTGTATATGCAATTTAAGTGGCAATAATCATTGAATTTCGCTTATACTGTATTTTAATTTTGAAGTTGAACTAAAATAACTTGTTGTCTCTCACTGAATCAGGTTGCTTGCCCTTGTTATTGCATAATCGTCATTGAGAACAGTGGCATGAGTACGGTTAGTACTGCACGCTCGAGGAAGCGGGCGCGAGATAATTCCAGGGATAAAACTGTTATAATTATGGATGCACACTCTCCCAGTACTGGGAGTGGGTGCCAGGGTGAGGCTCTGACCCTTAGGGGTACAAAGGCCTCACCCATTGATGTTGAAGCTCTTGAAAGTGAAGTATGTTTGCCTTCTGTTGTCAATTAAAGAATGCATTGGTGCATCAACATCATTTTTTACATTGAACTGTTGTTTCTTTTAAACAGAGGAACATGAGGACTAGGAAGCACCCTGTGGTTTTAGTGGATCTGGAGTCAGATAAAAGTCAGGAAGGTAATCGTTGCTTCCCTCGCAAAAAAAAAATTCATTGCCTTTAGTGATGTCAAGATAGCCTAGCTTGTATGTTATCTTTGCACAGTACCAGTTCAAATAATGGGTATGCAGCCATGCAATTTCTAAATGAAAAAAGGCAACAGGTCGCTGCAGAATCTATTTAAGATCCATGGTTCTTTATTATATATGGAACTGAAACTTGTGGTTCATATTCATTGTCTACTGCAATTTGTAAATACTATATCCTAAAGAGTTGATACACAGTTACACCTAATCTGTCAGCAAGACTAAAATGTTTGAATTTGTGTCTGATTGCTTGTTTTCCCTGTGATCCAAGGTTGTGATGATGTTGGATATACATTGGCCCATTTCAATGGGAGCATACGTCGGAGTGTTCCACATGTTATATGCCTTTCTCCAGATGGGGAAGGAGGAGCCAGTTTTCAGGTTTTCATTTTCTTTGGGGTCATCCTTGATTCTTTCTCTGTGATGTACATGGAACTTTAGGTTACTATGCCATTCCCATCTTTTTGCAGGCAAGCAACATCTCACAAGTTAGCGAAGTGCATACCAAGGTTGCTCCAAAAGAACCAATTTTTACCTGCTCAGTGTGTCTGAACAAGTTGGATAAGCCGTCCACGACTACTTGCGGTCATATCTTTTGTGAGGAGTGCATAAAAGCATCCATCAAGGCACAAAAGAAATGTCCTACATGTAGGAAGCGCCTAGGGGCGAGGAGCTACCATCGTGTTTACCTCCCTACAACTGCTGAAGAAGACTTCTAGCATGTACTTCAGTTCTTCATTTCAACAGATTCATTTGCCATGGCAAAGGAACTTCAACAGCAGTCAAGAATGGAGCCGCAGTGGCCTGGTAATAGTGTTGTAATACTGTGTAAGTGTAACATGCGACTTTGTGTGTATATACATGGATGTATTACTGTGACTAATGATTTCATCATATCAATGGCAACCCTGTAGAGTAAGTGCGTAGCCAGTAGCTTACTCCCAACTGTGACTAATGGGACTCGGATTCCAATTCTGCTTCAAGTGAAGGGAGATGCGATGCATTTCTACAGGTTCATCTGATTCATTCCCCTTTTTTTTCATGTTGGATTTCATTGGGCATTTTTTGCCTGGATCAGAAAAGTGCTCGATAAATTCTGAAAAAAGACAACTTGTTGAAGCTGAGATTTGTTGAAGCCTTACTGCCCGGCAGAGGAACACGCGAAAAAAAATAAGGAAAAAAAAAGAGAAGCAACTGATCTGCAAAAGTTTAGAAAACGGTGCTGAACCCAACTAGACGCTATGGTACGGCGCTGAAGAAAATAGTACTGTTAATAAATGGGGGCAGCCTGCAGGTTACGAATAACTATGCAAATCTTTGTGCTCTTTAGTTTAGTGTACGAATCCAATTAAGTTCAATCCCACAGGCCGGCAGCGACAAACATCCGTGAGCTTGTACTTTGTCCCTCTAAAAAAGCGTGTCAGTTTTGACTATTTTCTGAGCTTATTTTGCCCGACGCATGCCGTGGTTGATCAACCGCGTATCTGCTTAATTTGTTGCTTGCGATGTGGCCGTATATTCCTGCCATCGAATCCCTCTCTGCGAAGCATGAAACAGTGGAGGGCGCATCAGGAAAAAAAATTTAAAAAAATGTTTTTTTATGCAAAAGTCTGCACTACAAGAGTGTTATGAGTTAACGGTTGTTACATGATTTCCCTAAAAAACAGTTATTACATGAAAATAATAAAAAAGTAAATTGAATGGCAGGTTTCTAAACTTATTCCGCTATTTCATATAAGTCCATAACTTATGAAAACAAATACTTGGTCCCTGAACTTGTGTTTTGTTTCACTTTGTCCAAAAATAGTTTGGGCCGAGTAGTTTGTGGGTCCTCCACGGTGACTGACGGTGAGGTCGCCGGTAGGGAGGTGGCATGGAGGCGTTGGTCATGAGATTTCGGTTTTGTTTACTGAAACGTTTAAGTTTGCTTGTTACAACATTCGGTTCAGCCCATTAGCTTGTTACAATTAGTTGTCCTGCTTACTGTAATATTTTGTATAATTTACTGCAACATCATTTAATTCGGTGTAATATTTTGGTTCAAAGTATTGCAACATTCTAATCAAAGTACTACAATATTTTTGCACTAACAGCGACGACATCCACTTTTTAGCTTTTTAATCGGACGTTTCATCTGTAGTCGATCCCATATTGTTTTGTTTTCTCGTCAAGTTTTCCGTTTATCTTTTCTCTCTCTAGCAAAGTATGGGCGTACTCAACTAGTTGCAAAAATATGATAAGCAACAACAGCAATGGAATACCACATTACTCCATGTATTAGTCGAACTAAACAATTTTTTCACATACATGATATACATATAATATTTCGAGGTAGATCGAGACGCGTAGAGACGTGTATACTACTGTCGAAACATACAATATTGCATCAGATCAGTAGCTGTATATATGCTGTCACCACACGGATCGCAGAAAATCTCGACGGCCAAAGCAGTCGAGAACGTCCCGGAAACCGTCGAGAAAGGTCAATCTCGACGGCCGGCCGTCGAGATTTGGTCCTTGAGACAGCGTGGTCGAGAGAGACGGCCTGTCTCGACGTTCATATGTAAATGACCATATCGTCGGAAGAATGACTCAACATTCTAGAGACTAGAACTAAATACAGTCGAGATGTGCCTATAATTTTTTATGGGTTCATCAAACCATGCAAAATAATTATCATACCCTTATTTCATTGCAATGTCACAAATTACAACAATTTTACAACATTTTTCATGTAATTTGCCAATTTTTAAACACACATATACATATTTCAAAAATGTATATTATAAATTAATTATTAACAAAAAATGAGAAAGCAACCTATTTTTCACACATTGATTTCCATAAGATTGAAAAAAGAGAATTTTCCACCTACTTTCACAAATTATAAGCATTTTTAAATTAATAAAACAAAAGTCAACATGCCTGGAACTTACCTGTCTCGACTGCCATATATAGGCCATCGAGACAGCCTCCCGCTACACGGGTGGAGGCGGCCCGGCCCATTAACTTTCTCAACGGCCCGTTATCCGGCCGTCGAGATTGATCTTTTCCCGCGCCACGAAAAGCCGAAAAGTAAGGCGCGGGGCTGGATGGAGACTATCTCAACGGCCTTTGTGGTTGCCGTCGAGATAGGTCTCTTATCTCAACGGCTTTTGTGTGGCCGTCGAGATTGCTTACCTTCTCACGACTGTTGCGCGGTGGCCGTCGAGCCTTCCGAGGGCCCTCGAGATTTTGAGCGTTTCTTGTAGTGTGTAGCTAGGTAGATGCAGCTTATGCAGATGTGTATATACAAATATAATTAACTGCAGAACGCTCTCCACAGCGCATGCACGGCAACGTCCATGTGAAGCTCTTAACTGCTAAAGATCGGTCTCATCGTGTACGCACGTTCCCGTGATGAAGCGATCGATCGGCTGCCATTCGCCAACGGCAACGCTGTGCATATCAACATGCAATCATACATGATGGGATATATAAGCCTGGACTAGCTCAGCTGGTTCACGTACTGTATTCATCATTTTAGTATGGTGTGAGTAGTAAAAATATTTGGGACTCCATAAAGTCCGTGCTCCGTACCTGGTTTGGAAACAATTAATTGTGCAGTTATTGCATCCACATCTTTGAATGGTAAATGACAGTGCTCCATTCCTTGTTGACGAATCTTGAATGAATCCGATGGCAATAAAGTATGGAGCACTGACTACATAGAGTCCCATTCTGTTTTCCTATATATATGTATGTATGTATGTATGCATGTTGCACATATATCTGTACCAAGGAATACTGCATTCACGGTAATGAAAAGTTGCAATATCTAATCATAAATATCATCCCAAGGCGTGGGAAATAACCTTAATTAATATCATTACAAAATTATATTTGTATTAAATATGTCATTATATTCTTTTCCAATCTTCCTTCAACATCTAGCTACTTCACTGGTGAAGCTACGCATAGATCTATGTTTCACATGGTTCCAATTAGAACACGTGAATAGGAAAAAGAAAGATTGGGATGCCATGACAAGTTGAATCCCCACCGAAAAAACCAAAACAAACTTATGAAAACTATTCAAAAAGATGTATTCGATTGTTCGGTAGGAAAAATACTGAATTTTTTGGAAACCTTAATTGATTAAATATAGAATGCGCAGAGGAAGAGAGAAGTTTAAATTATAATTAAATCCTAAAAAACAAATACATGCACGAGATTAGCACCATGTTAAAATTATTTAAAAACTTGGGAGGAGGGGGGGGGGGGCTTGGTATTCCATGAGGGTTTCCCTCTTTGGACCGAGTTGCATCTAGTATTCTTCTTTGAAATTGTTTAAAATAAATGGGCCCTTCAGCATCATAGGAGGTTCTCATTTTATCGTTAATTTGATTTTTTTAGGGATATGAAATTTTCGGAGAATGTATTGCAAAATACAAAGTAATTTTAGGCAATGAAGGGAATCTTTTAGAGAAGGACAAAATGTACTTCACCTCTTGAACTATGATAGTGCGAACGCTTAACTCCCTTGCCTAGAAAACCAGGTATCTACCCTCCAGAGTACATCAAATGGCGCAAATATTCCCCTCCCAGATGGTTTTGAGGATGTTTTTACCATTGTTGTGGTGCAGACGAAGGATTCTACCACGTATACTCATACACATGGCCTTTTCTCTTCTAAAATATATTTTTAGAATGTAGATCCCACGTGTCGGCGACTATTCCTCTTCTATAGGCTAGTGCGCTAGGAGCTCATCTAGTAGAAGTGCTTCCAAATTTCAATGGAAAGGCTCGTCAATTCGCTGAGCGTGCTCAAAGACCGGAAGGGCTCGCTGGTGCTAGCTTGAAGATGAGGCCGGGGGAGCCGAAGGCGGCGACCGCAAGGCGGAGGCATGCGAAGGTCTGCTTGAAGAGGAGGGGAAGCCAGCGGCGGCAGGGGCGGTGAGGCGAAGATGGCAAGGGACTCGAGAGGTGGAAGCTAGGCAGCGGCGGCTACATGCGGCGGCGAGCTCGGGGCCAATCCGAGCATGTCGCTCGCCGAGAAGATCGTGATGACAACCCCGTAGTAGGCCTGACACTCGTTGAAGTAGTCCTCGCCACCATCGACCGAGTTCGTTGCTAGGGGGCCAATTGTTCTGGCAGTGGCGGCTACCGTTTAGCGCAGGAGAGGAGTGGGAGCAGGAGCAAGGGATAGAGAGCGGGGAGAAGATGGCTCGAGTGAGTGGAAGTCCACGTAAAATATAAAATACTGACCCTTACCTCTATTCGAGCTGTGCCGGCCCAAGCACGGCCCGTACAGTCGGGCCGGGCCGGGCAGCACGCCGTGCCTGGTTTTCAGGCCCATCCCAGCACGCCATTTCGGGCCATGCCGGCCCGGCCCATCAAATGTCCGTGCCGGGCGGTGCCACGGGCCTGTTTTTTCGAGCTGTGCCTAGGCTGGCCCGTTTGGCACGGTCCGTTTTCCTAGCACTAGGGAGGAGAGCATTAGGAGCAGGGGATAAGAGGGGGAGAAGATGACTCATGTGTGAGAGAGGGGGAAGTGAGAGGAGAAAGGAAAAGGAGAAAATAGCAGTACCCGCATAATATATAAATTTTAATAAAATAAATTGACATGAGTTCGGCACGCGTGGCAATACCCCTCCAATCTAGGTCACCATGTTAGCAAAACATCAAAACCGCCCTGAAAACCGCCTGCGGTGGTTATTCACACCACTTAAAGTACTTCTTTGGGGGAATACCTAGTTTATTACCAGGTTAGATGGTCAAGTGTCTTGAGGGGGGTGAAGTAGACTTTTTTCCTTTAAAGAAGATAGTGAATGATATTAGAGAGAAAGAGGTTATAGGAAACCTGCTAGAGGATGCTCTTTGCGTACATATTGCTTTCAATGTGGACCAAACAAATTTGTAATATTAATAGTAATATATTGATTTTTTTGTGTTGCCATGAAAAAAAATAGATTGCCATATTCATGCTATACATTTTTAGATTTTTCATTAGGGAAAACACACTAGTGCAAGATTAGTTACGAAGTAATAAATAGAAGTGTATAAGAGCATTTGCAGCAAAGCTCCTAAAAGAAAATCTTCTCTATGTTTAGAGACTCTCGGTCACTATATTACTCCAACATAATCTATATGTCAGTCACTAAATTTTATATTTAGGTATAATCTTTTCGGTCTCTATATCTTTTCAAAGATATAGAAACTTGGAAATCAACTTCAAAATTAATTGGAGCTTCGATCGGCTTGCCATTAATTAGCTTCCAATCATTTTCCAAAAAAAAAAATATGCCAACATGCATACCAAAAGCAATGCGCTAAGCTATATGACACTTTGTACTTTGGGGATGCTTTTCTTTTTCGTGCTGGTGAAGGTTGGAGGTTCCTCTTCTTTCCGGAAAGGGGTAACCAAAGAAAAGAGTAGGAAATCCAGCAAAACCCTGTTTCAAAAGCCTCCATGCCATGGTTCCCGTCACTCCAGCTCAGTGATTCTACGGGTTTAAAATTATCTGACATCCTATATCATTCGCTGAAATTAAACTTTGAAAAAATTCCAGCTTGACATCATGTGGCTGAGACTTATTTAGGCCTAGTTCTTTTCAGCTTAACAGCTTAACTTATTAACAGCTTAACGACTTATCTACGTTTTAAAAACACATATACTTTGAGTTTTTTGAGTCCGTTTTTTCGCTGTTTTGAAGGTGGGTTCTAACGCTTTTAAAACCAAGTCAAACGAAATGTATCCGAATCTCGAGACTATCTCGAGAAGCTCTCGAAGTTCAGTCATTTCAGCCATTCAGACGTTCATCCGTTCAGATCAGCTCAAAAGAACAGTGCCTTAATTCTCAGTTGATTTTCTGAACTGTAGATCAGACGCCTCTATAGAGCGCATAAAAGATTTAATAAAAACATATAGGTATGTGAAAAAAATTGACCGAGAGTTAAATAAGTCTCAGTCGCCTGATAATTAGCAAAAGTGAAAATATTATGCAAACAAACTCGGTCGGTGATTCATAGTCCATGCATGTTATAGCATGACAAAGGCTATCCTAATTTAAAGTAAACTTGGCATTATTCGTCAGTATTTTTCTTCTATTTTATTGCTACGGTGGTAAATTTGTTCTAAGTTAGTGCAACATTGATCGAGGTTTTAAAAACACTGCTTGTATAGTACTCCCTTCGTTTCAAATTGTAGTTCATTGTTGACTTTTGAAGACGCCTTTTGACCATTCGTCTTATTCAAAAAAATAGTGCAAACATGCAGAATTATATGGCATGCTTAACATATGTTTAATGATAAAATAAATCACAATAAAATAAATAATATTTACATTTTTTTAATAAGACGAATGGTCAAATAGAATATCCAAAAGTCAATGGTAAACTACAATTTGAAACGAAGGGAGTATAGTATAAGAGAGAAAGAGAAGCAGCCATCAATGCCCCCATGTTATGATGGCTGCCCATCTGCAAATTCAATACGTATGGTTGAGACTTGAGACTGCAAACTTCAACTGAAGGACTTCATTACACAGCGCTTGTAGATCTACAAACAGGAAAGGGCACAGGTCAACGAGGGTGTTTTTTCCCTGTCTAATGTTGATCAATACATACATTACCAAGATTCTACAACTTTGGTGACTTTAATTGAGATTTGGATTGTGTCCGGTTTGCTATGGAATTTTGTTAAGTAATGACAACAATCTCTCTATGACTCTACCGTAGCACTTCTAACTCATTTTTCTTTATACTTGGCAAATACAAAGGCTGCAAAAGAGCTAAAATTTTAAAGATCACATGAAATATTGGTAAAGCTAGCTACATAATTTTAACTATAAGCCAAACGCACCATTAAAGAGGACCTAACCCAGCTCTGGAGTAGCTCCTCTGCCGCCTCCGTCAGTGTTGTGTTCATGGCTGCCTCCTCTCCCAGTTCCATGGCTGCCTCTTCGAGCCCTTCATTAACCTTTGGGAGAAAATACTGTGCTACGGTGGCACCCGGAGAGATAGAGAGGGGGAGAAGAGAGGAGATGGAGAGAGAGAGCGAGGAGAGAGATAGAAAGAAAGGCCGGGTGCCACGGTACCTTGTGTGGCACCGGGAGCCACGAAAATTTTCTCCTCACCTTTGCTGATTGTCCTGCATTAAAAATGTTTTGCTTGGATGCTTTTGCTATGGCCATGTGCTATATGGTGTACTCAATTGTATCTCCTTTAGCCTCGAGGGATATATTGCTTCCAGCATCTCGGGCAGAGCCTCGTAGCACTATATAGCATTGAAACGCTGAAAATGGAGTGACTCTGCAAGGCTATCTCGAGGAATGTTGCTCGAAGAAGCAGGAAAATGGAGTGACTCTGCAAGGCTATCTTTGGTAGCCTCGGTTAATTTAATTTAAAAACATGTTTATGTTAGATGTTGAGCTCGTGGCTAATTGTTTAGCCTGAGTCTTAGGGAGCTAACAACTTCATCTAGTTTCTTGATCGGTGGCGCACAATCGATAGTTGGTTGTGGCCCCACATCATGCAACACACATAAGGAGGGACAACGTCACACGTGAACTAATGTTCCCCATGAGTTCTGCTAGTCCCGTACACCCATCATCCTTAACCCAATCCGTGGGAGTGTGATGAAGCGTTTGGGAAGGTCGTCGTCGTACAAGGAGGACCTCACCAAGACTGCACTACACAACTATGTCTCCGGTGTTCAAGTCTTGTCTGCATCGAGTCATCACCATGCAGACATCTACCATCCTATCTTTTTCTCTCAAAGATGGCATCATAGAGCAATGGTATGACCTTTGTCGATCTAACTCATGTTCTTTAGATGTTCGTCGTTCTAGGCTAAGGATATTATGATGAGCTTCCGCATTAAAGTTTTTAATAGAGACAACTAGAGGATGCCCCAGCACCATTCTAGCGAGTATGAGCTAGATGACGAGGCCGTCAAAGTCAGCTAACAATATCTAAAGCACTATAGATGTAATTTGTGAAACAAAATGTAGGAGTGAGTATTTAGAGGGTGAGATTTTAGGGATGTTGCTGATGAAGTAGAAATATATAGATAAGTCTTTTTATATAGGGTAATTTCAATATATTGGCCAATTTTAATGCCTCGCCCAAATTACACCCAAATGTATAGCCTTCCAATATATAACATTGTGACCGCAAGTCTCTTCAAGTTGTGACACGTCTTTCTATCCCCAAAGTACCCACGAGATTCACTTGTCTTTCCTCCCCCTCTTCTTCCTCTTCTTTCTTCTCTATCTTCAATCAACCAGCATGGGGCGGTGGATATTGGCGAGCGGGAGGCGGCATGGGACATGGTGGTGAATGCAGGGAAGGTGGCACCGGTACGAGGCGGGTGGATGGCAATGGTGGCATGGCGGTGTATAGTCAGTTGATACGGTATACGGAGAAGAGGGCAAGATAGAAGAGAGAAAAGGATCTGGAGAAGGGGGGAAGGGATGACATGTGGATCTCACAGGGGGCGTTTTTTTGATAAAAAGGTGCGTCACACAATCATAGTCATAGTGTTGTACGTTGAAATTTGATACTATCAGTGTTATTTTGCACGAGTCATTTCAATTATGTTATCACATTGTTCGGAGTGGCTTGGCTTTGGTCTAAAGTTTAAGCCTAGCTAAATTAAAAAAGTTGGACGTTTTGCCTTTTTTTGTCTAGTATTTTTTCATCATTAAGTCAAAACTCCAAAAGCTCTTAAAATAACATAACAAAGCGAGTCATCTTGAAGAAAGGAGATTCAAAAACATCTTGAATTTCAATTTATTTAGCCATAAATTTCCCTGTATGGCAGTAATGGATAGAGATCCGAATTTCAGGGCCGGATCCTGCCCATCTCCACACTCGACGCGTCAAAACCACGGGGCATGAGAACACAAGAGATTGCAGCACAGCCACTGATTGGCCAGCCACTGATTGGCCAGCCACTACCTGGCAAAGCAGATAAAAACAGTGACGTTCACGCGGTGAAACCTGACACGACTCACGGCCGAGTCACCTCCCTCCTCGCCGCCGCGCGCCATATATCTCGCTCACCCCCATCGCTCGTACTACCTCACTCTCACTCACTCAGCTCGCCACCTCACTCTCGCTCCACTCCCCACCGGGGCGCAAATGCCGCACTCGTCGTCGTCGTCGGCGGCGGCGGCCAGTGTGGACGCGGCTGCCAAGGGCGTGAGGCTCGCCGGCGGCGCGCTGCTGGTGCGGCGGGTGGCCAGCGCCAAGCTCGTCTCCGCGTCCTCCTACCTCCTCTTCCGCGCCACCGTCCTCGCCACCGTCGCCCTCGTCTGCCTCTTCACCGTCCACTACCCCTCTCTCCTCTCGCACTCCTTCCGCCTCTCCGCGTCTCCTTCTTCCTCGTCACCGGCGTCGTCGCGGCGGCCGTCGCACCGGAGCCTGCTGGGTTCGCCGGCGTCGTACGGCGGCGCGGCGTGGCGGCGGGAGGTTTGGCGGAGCGCCACGCCGCGGCGGGACGGGGGCATGTCGGTGCTGGTGACCGGCGCGGCGGGGTTCGTCGGCGCGCACTGCTCGCTCGCGCTCCGGGCGCGCGGCGACGGCGTGCTCGGGCTCGACAACTTCAACACCTACTACGAGCCGTCGCTGAAGCGCGCGCGGCAGCGGCTTCTCGCGTCCCGCGGAGTGGCGGTGCTCCACGCCGACATCAACGACGGCGAGCTGCTCGCGCGGCTCTTCGCCGCCGCGCCCTTCACCCACGTGCTCCACCTCGCCGCGCAGGCCGGCGTGCGGCACGCGATGCGCGCGCCGCAGGCGTACGTGGCGTCCAACGTCGCCGGCCTCGTCAGCGTCCTCGAGGCCGCCGCCCGGCACGCCGACCCGCAGCCGGCGGTGGTGTGGGCGTCGTCGTCGTCAGTGTACGGCCTCAACACTGACGCGCCCTTCTCCGAGGAGCACCGCACGGACCGGCCGGCGTCGCTGTACGCGGCGACGAAGAAGGCCGGCGAGGCCATCGCGCACGCGTACAACCACATCTACGGCCTCTCCATCACCGGCCTCCGCTTCTTCACCGTGTACGGGCCGTGGGGCCGCCCCGACATGGCCTACTTCTCCTTCGCCCGGAGCATCGTCGCCGGCGAGCCAATCACCCTCTTCGCCGGCGCCCGCCGCGACTTCACCTACATCGACGACGTCGTCAGGGGCTGCCTCGGCGCGCTCGACACCGCCGGCCGGAGCACCGGCTCCAAGTCCGGCGAGAAGCGCGGGCCGGCGCCGCTCCGCGTGTACAACCTCGGCAACACCTCGCCGGTGCCCGTCGCCCGCATGGTCGCCATCCTCGAGAAGCTTCTCGGCAAGAAGGCGATCAAGCGCGTCGTCGCCATGCCCAGCAACGGCGACGTGCCCTTCACCCACGCCAACGTCAGCCACGCCGCCCGCGACTTCGGCTACCGCCCCACCACCTCCCTCGACGCCGGCCTCCGCCGCTTCGTCGACTGGTTCCTACGCTACTACAAGCTCGACCCCGCCAAGCTCGCCGCCGGCAAACCGGCGAAGAGGAAGCCCATGGCCATGTCCGCCGCATCGTGAGGAGATTGCAGATTTCCCTATTGCTTAAGCCATTGTTGCCCTGTTATTGATGATGCAACCATGCTTGTGCTTAGTGGGAAGGGAATAATGGAGGTGTCAAGGGAAAGGGGGAAGATCTCATACTATCAATCTCTCATAGCATAAGCAAAGATGACAAATTGGGAGGGGAAAACGAAAGATGGTATAGGTAAGATGACAGAGCAAAGGAAAGGATCCAAAGGCAGAGGAAAGATGAAGTCACTGCCTCCCTGGCTTCCTCTTTGTTCAGATTATTTTTGTCCAAATTTCTCTCAGTTCTTGGTCTTATCCATTTGATTGATCACTAATTAGTGTTTATGACTTGTGATTGTCATTTCTGAATGATTATATCAAGAACAGAAGATGTTCTGGTAGATGTAAATCCAAGTAGCTGCAATCTGCCCCCCGAAAAAAAAACATGCTCTTCACCTGTTCCTTCAATGCAATTTCAGCTCCTTCACTAGCGGAGGTGCTCAACACTCCCCAAACCAATCCTTCAAGCTGGTCACTCCAAAACAACTTCAACAGCTGGTGGGCAGAAGACATCCTCCGAAGAGGACCGTCTAGTGATGCGCTATCCGTTATCTCCGGCGTCATCTGGTACCTCTAGCTAGAGAGAAACAACCGCATTTTTCGACAAGTTGATAGGCCCCGACCAGTGTTTCTCTGTAATTAGTTAGCGTGTCAGTCGCAAGAGCCTTTTCCTCTGTAATTAGTTAGCGTGTGCTTCTGGCCCAAGGGGGAGGGGGCCTTATCTCCCCTATCCTATAAACCTTTCGCCCTTTTGATCAACGCAAGGCAGTTCTCCTGCCCTTTTGCTTAAAAAAAAAACATGCTCTTTATTTTTTGGCGGTGGAATTGTGTAATTTGTGCATGCGAATGTAAACCTGCCCAATTTTAGTCGATGCTGCTCATGACTTTCGATTTGGTTCTCCGAATCAGAGCATCTTACTGCATGTGGAGTGTTGGTGACTTCTATGCGTATTTGCTTGATTTGTGTCGCACTACGTATGAGAGGTTGGTGGCCGGTGAGCAGCGAGTTAATTTGTATGGGCCTTGCAGCTGTTGCGGCCTCTTTTTAGCAGCATCCAAAATACGATGGGAACAGGAGCATTTGATACAGTGACTGACTAGTGATGCAGTTCCAAAGTTGTTGATGTTCAGGAAAAGAAGAAGCCCTGCTGTGCCCAAGCACACAAATTTTCGTCTGCATACAGTAGTCTGCAAGAACAGTGGCTGGACCTGAAAGAAGAGTTTATAGGTGTAAAATATGATTTTGCAGTGTCAATCTGTTTCTGTTTCTATCCACTTGTGCAGCAGTGGTCTAGCTGTGAAGCAGTGTAAACTCCCATGGCCTGCATCATGTATGCATTAGCAGTGGTCTGAACTCTGAAGCTATGCGTGAGATTTTTGTAGTGTGAAAGTACACCCAGTTCACTCCCATGGCCTGTGTCCATCTTCCTCACTTCGATGCAGTGCAGTCATCATGCTTCGAGGACAATTCCTGTCCATTCCTGCCTTCTTCCTCTGTCTGCAAGGGCCATCTGATCTAGAATCTTTGTTCTTTGTGAAACAAGCATTTTGATCTCGAGAAAAGCCTAGCGTTCCATGCTGCAGCTAGCAAGCCTGTGAGGTGTGAACTGCAATGAGCAGAACATGGCTAAAGGAGGAGTATAGGACCACATGCAGACAACACAGCCCAGCTGCATGCACATTTTGCAGATGGCAACAAGGAGGCCTCTGAAAGTCTAAATTGTGAGGGTGAAGAACAATGCCTGCCTATCTGCTCATCTTTTTTTTCAGAACAAGAAACAAAAACATCTACGGATGAGCATGCCAGGGGAGAAACAGCTTGGATCTGAGGCTGCCAATTGCACATTTGTACTGCTCCAGGCCATTCTCTTTATTAGTTGATGTTCTCACCTGCTTCATGTCAAAAAGGTCCAGTTATTAATACAGTATTAACACCATTACTCATTAATTTCCAACTAAACAGTACTCTTACCCAATGACAGTCCCATAAATATTTACTACTACCTCTTGAACTGCATTGCTCACTGGCATAGTACTATCCAACTAGGCCTGGCTAGCTGTTTCTGATTTTACTGTATCACAAGCTTGGTCCCCAAGGGCATGGTGAGCTGGAAGTGCTAGCAATGTTTTGACTTGCATTAGGCAGATATTGACCTCATCCTGACCTTGCCACTTGCACAAGCTCTGACCTGAGGTGAGCCCCCTTGCCACTTTTCACTGGTAGAGGAGTTGGATGCAGCTGCATCTGTATGCCCTGATGAGATATTGAGATGGGGCTGCAAGTTGTCTTTTCTTTCAATTGCATTCTGGCTAATTACTTCCCTCATGTGTTGCCTCCTCTTTGTAATTTTGTTCTCGTCTGTTTGCTCGGGAAAAAAAAATAGGTCTGTCTGTATTCTGTACCTCAGCCCTATGCATTTTCAGTTTTTCAATTAGATGTGAATTGTGGCCAACTCCCTGGCCCATTTATCAAAGAATCGGTTACTGAATTTAACTGTCAGTGCTACTACTTCTACCTTACAATTGATGAGCATTCAGAGTTTTATCAGGACAGAAGAATCAAACCGTATGGCTCCTACCATCCAGGGTTTCGTGTAATACCTGAACATGGCATGGTGTACATGCATCCTTTTTTCTACTAGTTGCTTTATTAGTTAATTCCAGCAAGCCAAAGACTTGCACTTCAGCAGATAGTCGCAAAAGCTATAGATTTGGAACTTTTTCTTTTCGTGATGTTGCAGTACACCTAGCACCTACGCACTTCTTTGCCTTTCTCTGTTGATTTTTCCCTTGGGGATTGTACCTTCTGGGCTGCCCCTTACTGTTCAAACCATTCATCGACCACTGGACGATCCAATAGGATCAAGCTATCACTTTTCATCGTCGGATCTTGGATCATACAGCACGATGTCATGAAAACTTTTGCCTACTTGTCATCAAGGTTTCTTTGTTTGTTGCTGACTTTTATTCACGTGGCAAGAAGCTTAGGACGAGTCACATGACCAACGGTAAACTCATTTGTTATCCATTTAGTAAAGTAGTGTTGGGATTCAAATATAAGAGAGAAAAATGTAGAGAGAATTAGAGAAATGATTGAATAGTTGATGAATATCGATGGGATAGTCCTAGAATTAAACATGCTGTTAAGCTTTTGACCTATACTTATGGCTGTTTTTCTAAGCCAAAGTACCCCTGTTTTTTCTAGGCTTTCAAGACCCAATTGAACCATACATTCCGTCATCTAGAAGCTACTGTCCAAAGATATAGTATTTTTGATTCAACAGCCATCAACGTAGATTACATTGTCACTCATGAAAGAACAACTGTTTGGCCACATACCGTCTATACGTAGAGGTTGGGATTTAAACTCCATTATCTAAAAAAAGAGAGAACAACTGTAGCACACACAACTCTGCAGACTGCAGCTACACTGCTTCCTCTACTTCTAGATGTTTCAATTCATCAACCGAGCTCTGTCAAGTGAAACAGTGAAAGGAAACAAGAGAAACATCTAACACCAGCGGATGGAAGCTCTTCCCACATCCAGATTCTTGCTGGATCTCGCCCACGCACTTCCAAGATTTCTGATTTGCTCCTGCGAAACCTGTCAAGAAAAAGAAGAAGATCTGGGGCCTCGTTCTTGTCCTGACTTTTTCTGCAAGAGCATGCAATTGGTCTCCGGATCATGGCATTTGCTCATCGCTGAACTTAAAGTCAGATTATTCCTTGGAAGCATAGCGATCACAGAGCACGATGATTGTATAATCGGGTCAGAGCTCTGAAGCTTTTTGCCGGGCAAGGTGCATGAGGGATAGGTGGAATGGAAGTTGGAAGGCACTCACTTGGCGAAGAGGAGCGTTGACTGCGAAAAGGAAGGCTGATCATGGTGAATTGGTGAGGCAGGAGATGTATACGGGGCCCTGATCGATCAATGCAGGCACTAGCAGATGAACATGTTGGTTGCACAGGCGAGTATATATGCGACGTCGTAGGATGCATCAGCGGTGAGGTCATAGTGGCCATTTTTTTTGTTCTCGTCGAAGAACCGCCGTTTTTCACGCCACCGCTAAGCTGCGACTTCGTACCTGTGCCGTTGTAAAGTTCAAAAATATTCTTATGCTATTATAAGCTAGATTGCGAATCTTATACATATGTTATTATGCACTTTTTTACCCTTCAATTCTTCTGTAGTTTTTTGACATACATATTTTTTAGATAATAGAAATTGTTCTAGTCCTTATGTCATACAAGTATACGCCATATATGTCTTTTGGGTCATTTTCCCACTTCCTCATCCGAACTTTGGCAAGCCGAACAAGCCAAGGCATCATACTACCAGCTTTGGAGGTCCTCTCCCACCATTCTTCTAGATCTGCACTGTCAACAAAGAAGAAGAAGCTGTCACCGATTTGACTTGTTCGTGGAGGTCCTGCGCCTTTGGAAGGTGGCAGGCACTCGTTTTATAATAAGTTAGCTCACTTGTAGCGCGCGTCCAGGGGAAATGCACCTAAACCTCCCCCTAAATTTTAATCTTGTAACTTTCTTATTGAATTAATACAAGGCAATTCTCCTACCTTTTTCTCAAAAAAAAACAAAGAAGAAGAAGGCTTGGTTGAAATGTGCGGGCTAAGCGAAGGCGGCGACGGCCTGGAGGCACAAGCACATGGAGGCGACGCTCGCGCAGTTGCGACGGGCTAGAGGTGTCGTGGCTTGGAGATGGCATGGTTTGTCTGGTGGCATCAGTGTAGTCGGGCTAGAGGTGACGTGGCTTAGAGATGTCATGGCATGCTTAGGTGGCGGCGGTGTTGTCGGGTTTGGGTTGGCTCAAACGGCCCAGGTGTCACCGAGCTCAGGCACCCGAGGTGTTATCGGGCTCTGGGTAGGCTCAAGTGGCCAAGGTATTGTTGGGCTTGGTCGAGGTGTCGTCAGGCTTGGGTGGTCAAGGTGTCTTTGGGCTCGGGGCAGCGGAGGTATAGTCGAGCTCGGGTATGGCACGTTCTAGAGATGACACTTGGTGGTGGCGGTGTGAGCTCTAGGTCATCGATAGAGAAGAAGAAGGGAAAGAAGGAAACATAAGGGAGGAGGAAGAATGGGCAAGGGTAGAGGCACAAGGTATGAAATTTATGTAGATATATTTGGGATGACTTTTGTAAGTTTAGAGTATAATGAGAATTACTTTACGTCTTATAATCACGTTTATAGAATAAGACTACTTTGCGGTGCCTTATCGTACTATAACGTTTTTCAATTGGGGTTTAGTGTTTCTCTTGCCTCTTCGAGGCACCACCTCACCTATGGCCCATGGTAGAAAGGACCAATTAGATCAAAACTAGTTTAGTTTTTAATGGTAGAGAAGAGATAGAGGCAAGAAGGCGTATTATTAATTGGATATCATGGGTTGGGTTGGACCAAAAGCTCAGACTCGAGCTATTTGAAATCGGTTGAGTTTGAGTCTTAAATGATTTGTTCTCAATCTTGAGAGTAATTCAAGCTGAATTTGAGTAGCTCGATTCAAGTTGGATCACGAGCTATATATAAAGGCATTAGGTAATTGAGGCCTATCTAGTCTAAGCTTTTGCCAAACTTAAGCCGAGACAAGCTTGAGCCTAAGTGATCCCAAACATTAAACTGAAGTATTATTTGTCTTTGGAGCTCAAATCAAGTTTTTGCTCGAGCCTAACCGAGTGGAAACATACATCGAGGTAGTATTTAAATTATCTGCCGAGCTCAAACTGAGCACTCGGAGCCTAATCGAGTTTCATACTTTGATCTTGAGCCCTAATCTTCGTTCAAATGTCGTTTGATCCAAGCTCAATCTTAGACAGACCTAGCTGAGTCATGAGCTGAAGATGATGGTGCGGTGGCGTGGACACATGGTAGGTGAGTTTACTGTTTCAGGTGGATGTATGCTTGCCGCCGGAGGCAGCAACGATGGCTCATGGCTGTGTCGCCGTTCGTGAGCCGGCACGGCGGAGGGAGCGCCGGAGCAGCGCGCGCCACCGCGAGCTGGACGCCGTTGGGTTCCGCCGCAACGGCTGGCGCTCGCCCACAAACCGGGCCAGCGGATGGGGCCTGGGATGAGATGGGCCGCATTCCGAGTGTGACGGGCTCGCGTATGGCCTGGACTCCGACTGATCGGCTGCTGCATGTCTGTTCCTGTTTGCTTTGCACCTTTTTATTTTGAATAAAGGCGGGAGAACTGTCATCTATTAATCAAAAGAGCAGGGGTTTATAATATTTTAGGGTTTTGAGGCTCTCCCCCAGAGGACAAAAAAAAATTATGATAATACAAAATGGGCCATTGCGGATGCCCATAGCCGCAGGTCATCGATAAAATGCTGTAGGAATAAAGTACGCGGTCGATCAGCTGAGCGGAATAGATGATTGTTGCGTTCGAGCCAAAGGCGTCAAATGGTGCCGACGACGATGGAGAGGGTGGCACGAGGGCGTGCACCTTATTTTTTAGAACAGAATTCATTTATATCAAAATGGTCTTACCCAAAAGCCAAATTCCAAACGTGTCTACATAAACCAAACTATAGAAAAAACTAGGGATCTATGGTTTTTCAAGGCGCTGTCACTGCCGAAGCCGAAAGTCTCCGTACTCAGCGTTGCTACCGTCCCTGAAGATTTTTGCGCCGAATCTCTGGAGGATCTGGGCCAGCGCTGAGATCTCTTCCATGATCAGAGCCACAAAGATTTTTGCCCGCACCCTCCAGTTGCATTGGCTTTGGCTGGTTAAATCCGGCTCTCCCAGTTTGTGCCTCGTCTTGCTAGACAAGGTGGACCCTGCTGATGCGGCTCTCTTCAGGGCTGGCACCGATCTAGTTATTGGGAATGGCACCACATTCTTCTTCTGGACCGACGCTTGACTCCTTGGGAAATCTCGAAAGGAAGTGGCCACATGACTTTTTGCGGCCTCCACTTGAAAAAACCGCACAATCGCTGATGCCATGCACAATGACAACTGGTTGCTGGATTTAAGGTGGAATTTCGCCCCCAACCTCATGCGTGGAGATGGTCTCCCTCTGCCAAAAGATCAGTCATGTTGCGCTCCGTCCGAACCACCAGGACCGAGCTGTTTGGCGTTTCTCTACAGATGGGAACTTCTTTGTCCGCTCAGCATACCGTATGCAATTTGCTGGAAGGACGTCTTTGACGGCGCTAGCCCTAATATGGAAGCAGTGGGCGCCCTCTAAGTGCAAGTACTTTGCTTGGACGTTGTTCTTAAGGAGGATCATGACTGCTGACGCCCTCCTGCGTCGGGGACTGCGCAACAACTACTTCTGTGTCCTCTGTCTCAGATGCCTGGAGACTCTGGAACACCTATTCGTTGAGTGCCCCTTCTTCTCTCACATTTGGGACCTCCTAGCTTCCAGGCTCAATGCCCCATGCCTTCTCTATTCCGCGTGGATCCACACTGAGGATCTCAGCGCCTGGTGGGTCGAGGACATTCTACAACCCAACCATGCCCCGGGTATAGAATCCATCGTGTTAGCAATCTTATGGCATCTCTACCTTGAAAGGAACAATCACATTTTCAACTCAAAGGAGTTGCTGCCGATGACTAGGGGTGGGCATAAAATGCCATACTGAAATACCGAACCGAAATACCGATATTTCAGTATTTTGGTATTTCGGTATTTATCTCGATATCTGTTTTTGCACGGTTTGGTATTTGGTATTCGGTTCGATTTTGATCTAATGAAAACCGAAACACCAATCAAGCTGAAATATGCAGGTCCTCGTATGCAATTTTTCGGCCCAATCATCCACCACGGGCCGTTTGGCCCAAAAACTCCTCATCCAAACCCTAGTATTACCCCAATCCCACCCCCTACACTGGCCACCATCAAACAAACAACCTCCTACCTCCCATTCACCTGTGTCATGGCGGCCTCTTCCCCCGGCGACCGCATCCCCCGGCGGCTGGCGCGGCGTCCCCTGGGCGCCGCCTCCCCCGATGAAGGCGTCCCCCGGCACGGCATCCGCCGACGACGGCATCCCCTGGCGACTGGCGCGGCCTCCCCCGGTGTAGTCTTCCCCCGACGACAGTGTCCCCTAGCATGGCTTCCCTCCGCAACGATATCCCCCGGCTGCCTCCCTCAGCAACGGCGTTCCCTTGGCGACAGCGTCCCTCGGCGCGGGTAACTGATTGTCTATTTGTTCGATCTACCGAAAATATCGAAATACCATACCGAATAAATTCGGTATTTTTGGTATCGGTAGCTATTTTTCTAGGCATAATTTTGGCATCCATTTTATGAATATCGAACTTTTTTAATACCGTAAATACCGAACCGAATATACCGATAATACCGAACACCCACCCCTACCGATGACCTTCTTCGATTTGCTCCAGGAGATCCAAGGGTGGCAGGCGTCAGTTTTGTAATAAGCTAGCTCTCTTGTAGCTCACGTCTGGGGGAATGCATCTAATCCTCCCCCTATATTTTAACCTTGTAACTATCCTACTGAATTAATACAAGGCAGTCTTATGCCTTTTCCTTAAATCGATCCAATCACTGGTTATACCTTTTTTTAGGAAAAACCCGAAATAGTCGACAAATAAATCATATTTAATAAAATAATCCACCCAACGCGGCGGCTTCCACATGGCACGGCGGGTGCTTCCGCCATTCCGCACGGCGGGAACTCTTTTGCCACGACATGTGGCACAAATGGGTTCATACGGGAGGGCTAGAACGCTGACAGATAGGTCTGACCACGACACGTGGCACAGATGGGCCCGCATTGCTACTGCTATGCAGTAATTTAAAGGTAAGAACACAATTTTTTTAAGTTACATTTTTTACATTTGAATTTAAATTTATCAGTAAATTTAGAAAATTGAAAATTTTCTGGACCCTTTCTCCGAATGTATGATTTCATTTGTCCGGAAAATTGAACCAAGAGGCGCTAAAAATGAGAGCTCAAAAACCACCGGTGAATCCGCCACCGTGTGTCGCCGTTCCAGCCCTCCCGCCCGGACCCATATGTGCCACACGTTAATAAAATGGGATCATATTTTTTTTAAAAAATTACTTTCATAATTTTTAAATTCAAAATTATTTATTTTCATGGCATAATTTATTTTCTATAGCAATATTTATCTTGTGTAGCATAATTTGTTAAATTTATTTTCATGTTGATTAGATAATTAATTTTTCAATGTTTTCTGTAGAAAAATTAATTTGTTAAATAATTTAAAATTTTAATAATTTTTCAATGTTTTCGTATATATTTTAAAAATTCATAATTTGATAAAAATAAATAAATTTTAGAATATCCAAAACTTTTTGTGGATCCTTTCCTTGAATATATGATTCCATATTTTAAAGTTTCATTGTATTTTGATGGTACATGATTTTTCTAAAAAAATACAAGTTCGTGAAGTTCATATACACCATAGCAAATAACTTGACTGTCGGTCTTGCCACTCCGTGCCACATGTCAGTGTCAGGGAACTCCCGTCGTGTGGGGTGGCGGGAACAGGAGCTCCCGCCAGTCGTGTGGCGGCGCCACGCCGGGTGGCGAGACCGAGTGTCAAAATGACAATTCTTCTTTTCTGTGGATTATTCTATTAAATATGATTTATTTGTTGATTATTTCGGCTATTTTTCCTTTTTATAATATTCTTTTTATAGATGAAATTGTATCTTCTTAATTACACTAGTGTTTTATAGATATATATATCTTTTCTTAGATTATATGAATATACTGATTCGATCCATATATATGCTACCTAAATTATGCAGGACAGAGGACAAGCCATGCATATGATCTGTCCATACCCGGCCCCGTTACACTCTCTCCTCAAATGGAAGACGAAATTAAGGGGCTGTTTGGTTAGCTGCATATAGCCCAGCCTGGTCCGAAGCATGCAACCTTTGGATGTTTGGTTGCCTGAAATTATTGTACCAGCCAGGTGGGGTCATGCAAAAACATTGTTGAGGCCAAGCTCTCCTCGCACGCAGAATTTGACCATATGAACTCAGCCAGCCTCGTGTTCTTCGCCAGAGGTCCACTATTAGTGACCTGGGTGCATGCTGAACACCCCATGCACAGCTACTATATGTGCTAGACAAGTTTTTCTCTTTTCTTTATTTTATAATATCCTTTCATTAATATCTCCGATTACTGAACCGATTTCAAAAATGGGTTCTTGACATTTTTTCGAACAAAACTAGACCACACTTGCTATATAAATTTCAAATAATTAAAATTTAAATTTTATCTCTGCCAAACTCAACCAAACACCATCTCATATGCCTGCATGCATTGAACCTGCTTGTCTCAACAAGGCTAGAATTGATCAGGTTGAGCTTGTCACTCAATCAAACATGTTCTAACAGTGAACTATGATCTGAAACGGAGGGAGCAGTCCTACATTGCCTGGGGTGGGAGAGCCCGCATGGAGCGAGAAAGAGAACCAAACTCGTACAGGTCAACCCACCAACCGAATGAGCCGGAACAGTGGCAGGCCGACACCTGTCGCTGCCACTGGCTTCCGCCCACATTCCCGTACGCAACCGCCCGAGCTGCCGATCTGCCGACTGCCGTGCCGAGCACACTCCTGACTCCTGAGTCCTGAGTCCTGGCTCCTCTCCTCACCTCTTCGTTGCCGCTTTGGGCCGGGTCTCCCTCCCCGTGCGCCGAAGCCGGCGAGCAAGACGACCAAAGAGGAAAGCAAAGCTGACTCCAAGCCCCGCACCAGCAAGCCAGCCTCTTCCCCCGCACGGATCGAAGCGAAAGCTCGAGTCTTTGCGGCGAGCTTCCGGCGGGAGCCCCGCGCGCCTCGGATTAGGACGCGCCGCCGCCCGGTGAGCCGGCGTTCTTGGCTCTTTCTTCCCCGCGAGCCCCGGATCGGCCCCGTGGGTGGGGTTCTTGGGCCGAATCGGGGCTGCTCGTCGCGGTCTGAGCCAGGGACCCTGGAGGAAGTGAGCTGCTGTGGGAGATAGGGTTCTGGCCTGGATTCTGGAAGCTTCCGCTGCGTTCTTGGGGTTCGAGGCTGGTGGTTGTGCTGGGTTCCGCCGCGTTGATGCGCGGCGTCTCCGGCGCCAGGGCTACGACCGGTGGTGCTCACGGTTGCGGCGAGAGCGGCGCTTCAGATCGCGGTGCCGGGCCAGGGCTGTGCTTCCACTTGCTGTGGCTGTGGCTGGGGATTGGTGGTGGGGAGTGAGCAGATGGAAGAGGACTGCACTTACTGCCATCGACGCTCCTTCGACTTTGCTGCAGCTAGAGCCTAGGATTTTGAGGATCGAGCCTCTGTCCCTGTGTGTGTGGCACGCTGAGGCTGTGGTACTCCGGCCAGCTTCGCAAGGTCGCCGGAGCTGGAGCATGATATGCTAAAAGGGACATGGTGCATGAGGAAGAATTTGGGTGCATATTGGGAGAGCTTGTCGAACTGATTTGCCTGGGATTTGGTATTTTGGTTGATTCGCGAGGTGTGACACGATGTCTCGGTGCTTCCCGTTCCCGCCGCCAGGGTATGAAGCAAAGCCCAGGAGCGAGCACAAGGATCTGCTGAAAAAGGTGCATGCCTTGTGCCTTTATGGTCACTTGCCAAAGTACATCACACCGGATGTTAGACCAATAACTAGTGCATGTTAAAAACTGAAATCACCTGTTGGAAACAGAGTGCATGTTAATTGCAAGCTCCTTGCTAGTTAGATTGTTTGCTGTGAAGTGAATTTTGTTTTAGAGCCATTGTTTGGATCTATAAGAAGCTATGGTTGCCAAATTTAGCTGTTACTTTGTTCACACAATGGCCATAAATTGGTATGTAGTGAAGCAACTTGTGCAGCAGTCTGAGTATTAGGTTATGATGACTCTGTAACACATTGCAGTTGGCTATATTTTTGGAAGGCGTACAGCAGGTTTATTTAAGCTCATAACAGATTACCAATTTAATAACAGCTTGTCAATTTCATAAGAGGAAAGACTGGAAGTTGTATTGATGATTTCCCTTTTGTAATATAGTTTGGGTTGGATTGTTGTTTCCCGAAGCAGCACTTATTTTTTCCTGCATGAGGATGATGACCTGTATGCACGATCTTATATGTGTGTTCTGCTTAAGGTCTTAAAAGCATGCCTTATGAATTATGATGCATGTATCTTCATATTCATCTATGATTGTGTGATTTAGACATATGCTTTAGATCACATGATGCATATCATTTTTTTCATCTCCAACTATCTATAAATATTCTTTCTAAAGATTCCATCTTATGTTCTTACATTGGAAATATGCCATGGAACACTAAGAATTTGCACTTTGCCAAAATATCATTATGTTATCTCAATGACAGGTGAGGTCTGGTCCCACATTCTCATTGAAACAATAATGGTATTTTGTCGAAGTGTAAATTTTTTTAGTGGTATGAGAGCAAAAATATTCTTCTCATTAACCCCAAACTTGTTCGAGTAGCATGCTAGGTTCCCTGATCATGTTTCTTTATTGATATGATAATCACTGCTCTATGGCTAGAACTGAATGGCGCTACAACTGCCTAATTAAAATCTACTTCATCATTATCTAAAAAAAAAAATTCTACTTCATTGCATATGCTACTATGACACTACCTTGCTTCTGCCATTTAACTTATCAGAAAGTTTTAGGTCTGTGAAGTGTGGACCGATTTTCTGAAACTTATACTTCCTGGATTGCGTTCTCCTTGTTATATGCTTTTGCTAATCTTTGTTCAAGTCTTAAATCTGCAAGAATGTAATATGGAAACCTTTTGAGTAAACTGCCACACTACTTGGAGTGCTTGCAAAGTTCCAATCTATTTCTGCATATCTTTGTTCAGATTTTAAATTCTTATTGAGATGTATTTCAGAGTATCCCTTTCCATTCAAGCCTGGAATAGCATCTATGTTCTGGACCTCTTGTCAAGTCCTTGCCTGTAATGTGATGATGTTTTTGTTTTTAACAACTGCAAGGATGTCTTCTAAGCCTCTCTTATGATTGTACTAAAGAAATAGTAAAATGATTGGTATTTTAATATGTGCATCCTTATTTCTTCCATAGTCTTTTGTAATATTTAATATGTGTCGCCTTTTCAGGAAAAGCACAAGGAGAAGAAGCACAAAAAGGAAAGGAAGCATAGGGAAAGAACAGAAAGAAAAGAAAAGGATAGAGATCATAGGAAAGATAAGCACAGTAAGAAGCATGAAAGAGAGAGACACAGAGATAGGAGAAAGGACAAGGGCAGGGGTGAAGTCAAAAAACGAAAATGGGAACGACGAGCCCAGAAAAATGATGATATTGGTAATAGAAGGCCTAAACAAAGACTGCTGAATGAACTGGTCAAAGATATTAAGCCTACAGATGATTTAGTTACCCAAAGCCTAGGTCAGGAAGGTCATGCAAACCGAACAGGCAGTAGCAAACTGCTTCCTAGAAGTAACGAGAGTTTTGATTCTGCAGATTATAAAGAGAAGGAAAGAATTTCTATCAGTAGAGTGGTTGAGAAACCTGCACATACTATTCAGTGCAATAATGCCAGTGATAAGGGGAATGATACTGGCCATGGGTCTAAAACTGGAATACTGAATAGGAAGGGTCTTCAAGCCGTGTCAGCTGAGAAACATTCTTCTACTAGAGGTCACAAAAGCAATGGAATGAACCTACAACAGGAGAGGTATTTTGCACAAAGAACCCATGAAGGTGTTGCTAGTACCATGAATATAACAGGTGGAGAGAGAGTACTAAATGGCAGAATTGCACCAAACTCACGTGCTTTGCAGAGAACCGAACAAGTGGGCCAACAAATAGACAGTTCTTCCCATTCTACATATTGGAGCACCAAAGGGGTGATGGAGAAAGAAAATGGAAGTGCTAATGCTGATACCAGGATGGATCGGCAATTAGTACGAGGTAAAAATGGAATGGTTCATGGGAAGGCAAAAGTGAAAGAGGTAAAAGTTAATCATCTCAAAGGCGTTAAAGATGGAGACAGAGATCGAAATGTAAAGAAAAGAACAGCTAAAGGCAAAAATAAAGGGAATGAAAAGGAGAGAAATGGTTATTTAAATGAGCAGAAACCCAGAGAGCTTGATGAGCGTGGTGCAAATAATAATAATAATACAGATGCTATAGTGGTCTCGTCTCATCTTGATGCGAAGAATATCACTTCTGATGATGTGAAGAAAAGGAAAGACCTGGAAGCTAATAGTTCTCTACATGGTGAGTTTCATTCATCGACATAAGCATAGATTTAGATTGTCTTCTAGTAATAATCTTGATTCTATTAAGCCTGATTTGCAAAATGATGGCAGAACATAGTATGCGGATGACTAAGCTGGCAAGAATGTCTCCTGCCACAAATACTTGCAAGGCAGATGGGCTTGAAGATATCAAGGAACGCTGCTATAATGGTATCACTGGGCCTAATTATCTGGAGCGACCCATAGTTTCAGTCTCTTCATCCAGTTATAGCAGTAATGAAGTCTCTCTGAAACCACCTCACCCTGATACCGAGTATCTGAGCAAAGTGTACTCCATACCAGCATTAGAAGACAGTCCTGTGCACATTGATCAGAACTGGCTGTTTTCTGGGGATCGTGCTGACCAGAAAACAGCTATGTCTGAGATTGCTGAAGCACCCCAAGTGTGGGATGAAGCACAGCTGATTGGTACTGCAGATATTGTTGCTTTGCCTTACGTCGTTCCTTTATAATGTTTACTCCACCATGATACGCTCAGTGAACGACTTCCAGAGTGCATGCTATGATCTCATAGTGCCTGAAGACGGAATTCGTCTATTCGGTTCCGCCAGCTGTGCAATGTTCATCAGGTTATCCAGCTCTCTCTCAGGCTAGCATCCAATTTGTTGGTGAGATTTTTCACTAGCAGTTATTTCTGGAATACTGGAACGAGAGATCATACACGTCAAGCAAGTATAGAATTCAGCAGCAAGTGTTACTTACTCCTGCTGCATTGCCATGTGATTTTGGCATTGCATTATGTGAATCATTGTCACGAGGAGTACAGAGCTGAAAGAAAGCAAAACATGGAAAATCCCAGACGTGCCTGAAACTATTCACTATCTAGTTCGCATGCTTGAACAGATTTTAGCTGACTTGGTGGCTTGGGCTGGTTCTGTTAACCTGCAATGTGTATTGAGCAACGGGGTTTTATTTGCCACTGCTGTGGTTTTTGGTGTACAGTTAATTTACGAAGTTTTTCCCCTCATACCACTAGTTTAGATATCTCTTCTGCGGACATATAACAAAAAACATATTGTTAAAATTTACTAAATGTTTTGAGCCATCTATCTATCTATCTACCATCTATATAAATCACAGTTAAATGGAGCCACCACATTAATCCTAAAATCCTAAAAATTCTTATGTTAATCGAAAAATAATAGAAATTCTCACATTAATCATAGAAAAAGAAAAATCTACATCGTTGAATATGAATATTATTATGTAAATCTAGCGGTCAATATTAACCTCTATAACAAACTACTAAAGCTGGTCTATAGAGATAAACTTTAAATCTAATCTGATATATTATCTATAACTTAACATAAATCTAGCCGTGCAAACGCGCGCGCCACCTTGCTCGTTTTTATAAACTGACTGTTTCAGATGTCAAGTTTGCATGTCGAGTTGGAAAAATCCAGTTTATGGGCCTGAAGGGATGCTTCTACTGGGCCCCTACTTAGGCCCAAGAGCTCAATCATTAGGCCGAATTATCTTCTTTAGTGTCGCGTATCTGTATTTATTATCTCTTCTCTTTTCATTTTTCCCATGTTATTTTACTTCGTTTTATAAATTCATAATTATCCAACCCTAACCATCCTCACTATAAACACACAGGCACGCAGTGTTGGTAACAAACACGAACAACCAAGCAAAAATGTCGTCTTCCTCGCTCTGCGCCATCGTCTTCGTCGCCACCCTCTCATGGCATTGCCATGGTGCGTGATCGATCGCTTCTCCTTGCGACGTCGCGAGCTCGCTGCGTCACGCTGATGGCTTCTGTTCTCTCCTAATCTTTGACGTGTTCGTGTTGCATGCACGCAGTGGCGCGCGGGGGCCATGGCATCGGCGTCAACTACGGCACCGTCGCCGACAACCTCCCCTCGCCGGCGCGCGCTGTCCAGCTCCTCCGCGCGGCGGGGGCGGGCTCCGTCAAGATCTACGACGCTAACCCGGAGATCCTGTCGGCGCTCGCTGGGACGGGCCTGCCGGTCGCCGTCATGGTGCCGAACCAGGCCATCCCCTCTCTGGCGGCGTCCCGCGCCGCCGCAGACGAGTGGGTCGCCGACAACCTCCGGCCGCACTACCCGGCCACGCGGGTGACGTACCTGCTCGTCGGCAACGAGGTGCTCTCGAACCGCGCGATCTCCGGGACGTGGGGCAGCCTCGTGCCGGCGATGAAGAACCTCCGCCGCGCGCTCCAGAAGGGCGGCCTCGGGCGCGTCAAGGTCGGGACGGCGCTCGCCATGGACGCGCTCTCCGCCTCCTACCCGCCGTCCGCCGGCGCGTTCCGGGAGGACATCGCCGGCGGCGTGGTGCGGCCGCTGCTCGAGTTCCTGCGCGCCACCGGCTCCTACTACTTCGTCGACGCGTACCCGTACTTCGCCTGGGCGGCGAACCGCGGCGCCATCTCGCTCGACTACGCGCTCTTCCAGGGCGCGCCGAGCACCCGCTACGTCGACCCGGGGACGGGGCTCACATACACTAACCTGCTCGACCAAATGCTCGACGCCGTCGTGGCCGCCATGGGCAAGCTCGGGTACGGCGACGTGAAGCTGGCCGTGTCGGAGACGGGGTGGCCGAACGGCGGCGACGCGGGCGAGGTCGGCGCCAGCGTGCGCAACGCCGCCGCCTACAACCGCAACCTGGCCGAGCGGATGGCCAGGAACCACGGCACGCCGGCGCGGCCGGGCGCCGCCATGCCGGTGTTCCTCTTCTCGCTGTTCAACGAGGACCGGAAGCCCGGGCCGGGAAGCGAGCGGCACTGGGGGCTTTACTACCCGGACGGGACGCCGGTGTACCAGGTCGACCTCGCCGGCCGGCGGCGGTACCCGCCGCCGGCGGAGCAGAGCGGCACGTGGTGCGTGCTCGCCGGCGGCAAGGCGGCGAACAAGAAGGCGGTGGCGGACGCCCTGCAGTGGGCGTGCCAGCAGGGGAGCGGGACGTGCACCGCCATCCAGCCCGGCGGCGAGTGCTTCACGCCCAACTCGCTCGCCGCGCACGCCAGCTACGCGTTCAATGCATACTGGCAGCAGTTCAAGAAAGTTGGAGGGACCTGCTACTTCAATGGACTTGCGAAGAAAACCACCAAAGATCCAAGTAAGTTTAATCTAAGCACTTGCTAATTAATCTTAATACTTCCTAATTAATCTTAATTGTCTCAAGAAAAAACATAGTTCTTTCGTAACTCACAAATTTGGTTGTTGCTAGATCGGTGCTGCTGTTCAACTAACTGGTTTAAATTTGTAAAATGGTTTGTTGATGAAGTGAGAGTATCCTGGTGTTTGTTAGCGTTTTTTTTTAAAAAAAAGAAAGGATAGAAGCTCCGTCGATTCATCCAAGTAGAAAAAAGAAAAAAAACAACACGATACGAAGCACCGTAACGCACCACAGCTCAACAGCTCAACGTTATTTATCGAACTAAAGTTGAAGGGCTTTTACTCCCATGCCACTCTTTAAAATTCGCATTTACTTCCATGCTACTCGGGCCCACATTCAGTGACTCAGGTGGTCCCATATGTCATAGTCACATAGGAATTGGCATACGAATTGAGTGGCATGGGGGTAAATTCTTGAAAGTTGAACCACACCGTAGTTCAAATGCTGCCACCGGTCGACACAACCACCATCACAAACGGTCACACAAAACCAGCGAGAACCACCACCAACGCAGCATAACACCGCTCGAGCGACGGCTATCAGAGAAGAGACTCTTTGAGCAAAAGGAGAACCACCATTACGATGATATCACTCTTTTGTTAACACTTAGCAGCATATTATGATGATATCACTTTTCTAACTAGTTTGTGGGGAGGATAATTATTTGCCATGATGAAAGATAAACATTAAATATAAAGGTCTGCCTTGGGCATGATAAACGTTACCATGCAGAGAAAACATCATACTAGGAGCTTAGTTCTTTGCAACTGATGTTTAATTCAGCGCAATGCGTCCTACCCATTTTTTGCTCTCAAACAATCTGCCTTTCTTTATGGAGGATCAGTCCATAGTCCATTCCGGTTCTTAAGTTCGGCAGTAGATGCCTACTGCAGATTTCATCATTTCAGCATCTGCTGACTTTCCGTTAGACCAATTCATGTGCAGAGCCTCATGCATCAGCGCATTAACTTAATCCGAGGGAAAACATATATCTGTAAAATTTCTGGATGATCCCATACGACTACGAACTTATGAAGAAGTAATCGATTAGAGCTATGCTATATGTGTAAATGTAACCACGTAAAATTCAGAGTTTCAGACTATTTGAACGCCGTATCGGCCTTCAAGCAGTTTGATCCCTGCAATGCCATGGAGTGTAGTAACAGTATTTTCAGTTTTTCACTACTCTCATACGTAGTACAGCAGTGTTTCCACTGATATCGCCTCTCGGCATCCCTGAATAATGATATGGATTTTTTTAATCAACTATGATATGATTTTGATTGCATTTTCAATCTCCAATAACATTAATTGTGCTTTCCAAGACATGCATCCATGTCAATTCTATGCGCGGACTGAATCTCATATCTTGTGTTTTTGCAGGCCATGGATCATGCAGGTTTATCAGTACTCCGAACTAGTTTGAGATGGAGATCCAGAAGCGTAGCACGGCTGAACCAGGGAGGAAGGCCATTGCATGCCCTGCATGGATGCCCTTCATTGCAGCTGTGCCACTGACACGTGGACCCCTCATAACCAGGGTCCACCCGCAGTAGCACAGCTGCAGAGATGCATGCTGCAGCCGAAATGCATTCCCTTGGATAGAGGTTATCTATCCCTCGTGTCTCTGCATCTAGCAGAGCTAATTAAGCATTCATGTTCGCTGTTTCAGTTAGCTTTTGTTTCTCAGGGAAGCATTCTTCTCTTGTTATTCTGAACCATTTCTCATGGTTTAACACGTTGATTTTTTGTTTATGGATCTTTTCTCTTGAGCTAACACGAAGATCTCTCAGCCAGGAATATCAGCGTGATGACGATGCTTGTGTAACTTGTGCTGATATGCTCAGAGATTCCCCTATTCCAGAGACCAGAGATGTCTCGCTCTCACACACAGGGGTGGTCCATGACTCCATATGATTGATATGGGGGTTTGTTAGCTGGTACTTCCTCCGTATTTTTTTGTTTGACGTATTTGACTTTTTGGTACGTCTTTAATCATTCGTCTTATGAAAAAATTTAGTGCAAAGATGTAAAAAAAAGACATATTTAAATTACCTCTATTGATAAAACAAATCACAACAAAAAAATGATATTTACAAAAAAAAATTGAATAAGACGAACGGTCAAAGACGCATCGAAAAGTCAAATGCGTCAAACAAAAAAAACAGAGGCAGTAGTTCCTTCTCTCTTCACAAAAGATGCAGGGAAAAATCCGTAGCCGCGTGGAAACTGTTTTCTAAATTTTGATCCACGAAGGTATATCCAATACTAACTCCAAAATCTAATCTTAGTCTCATATTTCACTATTCATATACCTAAATTCACTGTTCGCAACCTCAAGATTCAGAGCCTATCAGTAACGAAGGATAGCATTGAATATACTCTTATGGTCTTTCGGAAAAAGAAATAGAAAACGTATATTCATCGAAAATGTTAACTGTTCAGATTGCGAAGGCTTTACGACGAAACACACCTTCTGTCACGATGCTATGTTGTTCTGTCACGAACTCACTATGCCATGTTTGCTGCTTTTATTTTATTTTTATTTTCTTTGGAGAAGGCATGCACTATGCCATGTTGCTTAATTGCTCCCCCAGGGCCCACAGGGTAGAGACGTGACCCCAGCTCAGCCCCATGCTAAGGAATGATCAGCTAGCTCAAACCGGCTCCAGGCTCTCGATCTCGCCGGACACGCCGTCGCCGGCGAACCCCTCGCCGTCGACCTTGCCCATGCAATTGCACATGCAGATGCAGCAATGTACCGCCGAGCACGCGGTAGGGCCTGATCCGACGGCCCCGAGTTTACAACAGCTGAACATCAGTATATCTATAAGAAGTAAATCGGAGAAATGAAATATGAAATACCACGGTATAAAGTGGTTGACCGCTCAAGGTTTCACCCGTGCAGACAAAAAAAAAACTTATTCTCTAATCACGGGCATCTTCAATTTAAAGTTGCAAATAAAAATGACCTCGATTCAGACAGCTTATATATAAAGATACACGAGGATATCTATCATGAACCAAAATAGAGCAAATAAAAATAAAATTATGTTTAATACGATTATGTGTCACCATAGGGACTGAAACAAAGCAAAGAAGAAAGCACATACTTAAAATAGGATAAGGAAAGTGTTGAAAGTATTGCAGTTTGAGCAAATATGATAAATAATTCACTTTGAATATAACAAAAACAATAAAGCTATGAATTAAATTCAGAATCATGATTTCTCCAAATATAAGCAATAATGCAAATAAATTCATGATCAACATTGACTTGTAAAACATGGCAGTCATCGATCCAATCAAACCAATATACAAGAAGCCCAACAGAAAGGGGGAAGTAATGGCATGCAGGCCTGCGGAGCCATTTTGATGTGAGAAGAGAGTGAGTGTCATAGATTGCAGAAATTGTTATACAAGAAGGTGGTTATATTATGAACTCCATGCAACTAAAGCCCTTTTCCTTTCAACTAGAAGTAGATAAAAATTTTAATCTAAAAGGTCATAACTCTTCGGAGGAGGTCTCGGAGAGTCAAAAAATTTATAAACAATATTTTAAAAAACTTTGAAAAGATCAATTCACAACCCTAGAAAAATAACTACAAAATATTACATCGTTTGGCTTATAAGAAAAATTAGCGGCAGATAGTTTTAAATTAAGGTGAAAATAACATGACCTAAATGTCGTTTTATGCTGTATTTTCCCATTGTTTACGAAGGTAAAAGTTAAAAGAAAAGCTGCGCAGGTCATTAACCGGCCGGGGCAAAGAATCATCGCTTTCGCAGCCACGTGGGCCCCCTGCGCTGCGCCGGCGTGGTGAAGAATCTTGACGGGGTTTGTTTGTGGCTACCCCTCATCCGCGTTTCCACCGTCGATGCCACGACGGACGGCCGAGATCTCGCGCCCGGCCCGCAACCGCACACGACAACGACCGCGAGGAGAAGCTCTTGTCCCTCCGCTCCGCGTCCACCGCGCCACCGTAAATAATCGATGACTTGTGGGCCCTCACGGTGAGGGTCCCACCTGTCATTTTCCGGAGCATGGGGCGGGTAGTTAGTGCGGTGCCGCCTCGTCTACGTCTCGTCTCGTCTCTTCTGATGAACCAAAGCGACTCTTCAGTTTTGTTCAGTGTTCACTACTCACTCCCTAGTCAGTAGCCACTACTCCGCTACTCTCCTCCACGCTCTGCTCTGCTCTGCTCTTCCTCCTCCTCGCCGTCGCGGAGCACGCCGGCGCTAGAGCCGCAGCCCGCCCGGGCCATGGAGACCGGCCACAGGAGCGGAGGCGGCGCCTCCGGTGAGCCTCCTCGCCGCCGGCATCCCCGCAAAGTTTTTTCTTTCTTGGAGTGATGTGACGGCGTGGCGGTTTTGTTGTGTGCAGGGGGAGGAGGGTATTTGTGCAGCGCGTGCGGGTACCAGTACCCCAACCCGCACCCCAGCGCTAAGCACCGGCGCGCGCACCGCAAGAACTGCGGCAAGCCGCCGTCCTTTGCCGCCGCCGCCGCCGTGGAGCGCGACGGTGACAGGTTGCTGCTAGGTAGCGCCGCCTTGCCCTGGTGGAGTGGTGGGTCGCCGCGTCGTGAGGTTTTATCGGCCTGACCCGCTTGCGTTGCGTGTGCGCGTGCTAGGTGAGGGGGAAGGAAGAAGGGGAGGAGGAGAGGGGAATGGCGCGCGTGCGGCGGACGGTGGCGGCGGTTCGCCTGGATCTGCGCCGGATGTTGCGGATGCAGTGGAGAACGAGGACAGTGCAGGTTTGTTCTGAACTTCTGATCCTTCATCCCTGAAGATTCTTTTCTCTTTTTCTTTTTTTTTTTATGACGGGAACTCCCTGAATATTCTTGCTTAGTTGCTTGTTTCTCTTTTTTATTATTGGTCTCTGTAGTAAAATGATCTGATAGGCGAAAAATTGTTGCTTGGTTTCTTTCCTGATTAGATTTTGTACATAATAACTGTCTTACTCAGTGAAATTGCACTGATACAGAGGTTGGAACATTGCATTATTGTTCGCCTTCTCGGTGAGCGTAGTAATGTTCAGAGACGCGTGTACCTCCTTATCATCTTCGGGGCTGAACTGCCTAGCTGTTTGTATAACTTCCAAGCTGTACATGAGTACATCATCTTGGTGGAATAATGTAGCAGTAGTTCATTAAACTAATGTGGCCAGCAGCTTGTTGCTCAGTAGCCAGTAGGCAGTACTAGGCATGGGATTCCACCATCTTGTGGAATTGTCTGCTTCCTGTGTGCTGTAGCATAACTTCACTGCCAGAAAGTCCAGAGCCATTTTAATATTCACTGTTCTGTAGATGTACACTTTCTTCAATGCATATTTTCACCACTGCTATGATTTCTTTGGACGCATCTTTCCTCTATGGCATGTGTATGATTCATTTCGTGGGTGTCTTTTGTAGAGTACTCTTCTCCTAGTGGTACTGGATGTCAAGACATCATCGATAAAGTTGGTGAAAACCGCCTCATTGTTTGTAATGATCTCCCTTCTAAAATTGCTCCTAACGACAATGAAATCCAAACTGAAGTGGCGACGGAGTTCTCTGAAAATGCACCACGTCTTGATGATGGGTATCCATCTCAGCCAGCATTTAGTTCTGATCAGTATCAGGATGCTTCCGCTTCTGTTCTTCCACCAGAGCCTGAAGAACATGCTGTGTTCAGTTCAGAATTCTCTGTAGATGAAAAAGTTAACTTGAATGTTATGTCTCTAGCATCAAGTGCTGCTGCAGGGGAAGATTCTGCCCAAACAAATGACACAGGTGTTTGTCCAGATGCTATTGCCATTACTGAAGTAGATTGTATGACCAACAGCATTGGCAAAGACAAAACTAGTGAGGAAACATTGGAAGAAGTCAGTGAGATTGATTCCTCCTATCAAGAGAAGCCGCAGAGCATAATTGTCGAGGGGACTGTGGAGGAGGAAGATACATCTGCCAATCACATTCGTGTGGTTTCCAAGGAAGAAACCCCTGGTGAAGAGACTGAACCCAAGGAGGAAAGCGAGCTTATTTTGACTAACTCAGCGGAGGAAGTTTCTACCATCAAGGAACATGCCAATTTACTTGGGAGCAAGGAGTTCTGTGCAGAGAAGCTTGTCTGTGCGGATGAAACCAATTCTGATGATTTATTTGAATCTGCTTCCGGTGGTTACCATCTGGAGGCAGCAGATGTCAAACACCAGCAGTTAATTGGCTCTATCTCTATGGCAGAAGATCAGCTGACAATCTCCAAACAGATGGACATTGTCGAACCCCAGCAGTTTGCGGACTCTACCTCTGGGGCAGCAGATCAGCTGACTATCTCCAAACAGATGAACATTAAAGAAGGAAATCATTATCCAGATTCAGGTGAGATTTTTAGTTTTGTGTTGATGTTCTTGTGTTCTGCATTTTGTATTGATATTTTTGTTGGCTGTAGATATTACAATTAATTCTCTACAAAGTAGAGGTGGTCTAATTTTGCTTTCTTGACTTATTTGATATTTTATGGTTCTCCATTACACTGACAGTGACCAATAAAATTGAGGACCAGCACATAATTCTACAAGTACAATCTGCACTGGCAAGTCAATCTAATCAAGCCATAAAATACATGCCTGAGAATTTGTTAATCAATACTCCCAGTTATCTTAACGTCACATAAATTATCTTTGTTAAAGAACTCGAATTTCATGCGCATTCTGCAGATGAGGTCTTTCAAGCTGTATCACGTTTGACTGGATCTGCTGTGGGTGAAGTCATCTGTGCTAGTAGTGCTGCTGACCTTACAAAGAATGCCTGTCTCTCTGAAGTGACTACTGTAGATGTTGCCCAGGATAATGTGAGTCATACAAGTGGTGTCATTGTCACGCCATCTCAAGTTGACCTAACGGAGCTCAACACATACCCTACTTCTCATGAGATTGATATGGTAATTAGCAAAGATGATATTGAAGAGAATAGACAGAATGAAAACATTAGTGCAGACCTTGCTACCTGTGAGATAAATGAGGTGCAAAACATAGATGTTAAAGAAAAGCAGCAAAATGAAGATAGCACTCCATACGCAGCTTCTCATGAGACTAATGAAGAGTGCAGGACATGTAATTTTGGAGAAAATAAGCATGATGAAATAATCACCACAGAAGCTAGTTGTCACATGATAAACATAGTACAGAGTACAAGCAGCATCGAAGAGAAGGAGCAGATTCAAGAGGTCATTGCAGATTCTGCTTCTGATAAGATTGCTGCGATGAGCAGCAGAGACATTGGTGAAGACCAGAAAAATAGTGAGGCTTGCATGGATGCTATTCATAAGATAAATGTGGCATGCATTGAGAATGCTGAGGGAGAGATTCACAACGAAGAAATCACTGCAGACCCTACTGCTGAGAACAATGCAATGACTTTCCCAAGCACTGTAGAACTAAAGGAGAATGAAGAAACTATCAGAGAAAAGAAGCCAAATGAAGAAAATACTGCTACCGATGCAATCAATTTGATATGCAGCCCTGACAGTGAAGATACAAAGCAGAATGAGGGCATTACTGAGGACCATAGCTCCCATGAAATCGTTCCAGATATTGTGAAAGAGAACAATGCTATGCCAGGTACAACCTCTTGCAAGATTGATGTGGTAAGCACCACCTATGGTGATGAAGAAAAGAGGGAGAATGAGGGGATAATAAATGTGGCACACACCATCGATGATGCCAAAGAAAAGAGGATCGAAGAGCCTATTTCAGACCCTGCATTTTGCAATGTCAATGCCGAAAGCAATACAGATGTCATCGAAGAAAAAAGGCAGTATGAAGAAACCACAACAGACCCTAGTTCTCATAAGAATGGCGTCGCAAGGGACACTGATAATGCTGAAGGAATGAACCAGAACAAGGATGCTGCTGCGGACCCAATTCGCAATGAAATCGCGCCGGCACATAGCACGGATGACGCCGAAGAAAAGAAGCGGAAGGGAGAAGTGACCGCAGCAAAGGAGATCAGCACCACACACATCACGGACGATCTCAGAGGAAATCATGAGAGCGAAGAGATTGCTGACAAGGAGGTAATTGTAGACTCGGACAAGAACCATGTCTCCCTCAAGGCTCTTCTAACGGAGAAGGGCGTGGAGGCGAAAGAAAAGAAAGCGAGCACCAAGGACCGGGTGCTGCCATTCAGGCGCCGAGCACCGTCCAAGGATAATGCGCCATCGCCGACGAAGCCAGGCTCCCCCATTGCTGGTTCTGGGCATCAAGACTGGAACTCTCCGGCCAGGCTACCAGCTGAGAAGAAACCCAAGGGGAAGAAGCAGCAGTGGGTTCCGTTCATTTGCTGCCCGTCCATACACTGATGGTGCTCCCAGGCAGCTCGGCTCAAAGGTCTACCACTCTTAACGCTCCCAGTTGTGTCACGTATGTTTTGTGGGTCTCGTCCACCAGTCCACACACTGTGTTTCTCTGTAACTAAAAAGCTGTCCATGTTTGTGAATAGTCAACGCAGTCAGCGTGCGTGCCGCTGTTCATTTATGTTCAGACTTTAGGATGCACCGTCAATAAGTGCGATTTTGGTTTGTTTCCCTTCAATGAGTTTTGTAGCTGGAGTTTGCATAACATTAGCATCAGATAACGCATTCATATGTTATCTGATGTTTGCGCCTGAGAATACCTCAGTCCGTACGGAATTACCAGATGGTAGCGTTGGCGTAATAACTGGAGCTACGGCTCAACCGCGTATTCCGCTGAGGAACAAGTCAGAAAACCCTTTCTTTTGACCGGAAAACACTTCCTATTAGGTGGGGGAAGTTCAAATAGGCAAATCTCAACAATAAAATTATCGCCAACAACAGAAAGCAATGTCACTGATCACAGTTTTAGCAAGACCGAACAAACGTGTACAATGCTAGACTGAAGATTAGCCCGCCCTCAAAAGGTAAAGGGAAGAGGGGGCAACAGGCGACCTCCTTAGGCAGCAGCGACGGACTCCGATCCTTGCTTCGGGTCAGCCCCAGTTGCAGCTTTCTGTGATTCAGGAAACTCGTAGTGTTAGATTATGCTGCTGATTCGAATATTCGATGAATATCAAGTTGTAGGTTCCAAGTGAAAGGCAGAAAGATGCTTACGCTGTCTTCTGCTGGCTGCTTGGTCATCTTAGAAAACATATTGCTGTAGAATTTGGCATCCTTCTTGTTATACTCTTTGATCTTTTCTTTGAGTGTTCTGTATGTTAATTTCACATCCCTGATAATAGCAGCAACCCGCGACGTTGTCAGTATCAAACTAAAGCCAATGCAACATTGTATATATCAAAATGAAGGCATTACAAGTGAATAGTTATAGACCCTCTTGAGGGGAATCCATTTGAGAAACTTACCTGTTATCAGGGTCAATTTCCAGTGCCTTCTTTATATCGACCTCTGCTAACTCGAGGTCCGCAAGTTGAACGTAAGCTTGGGCCCTCCTGTATAAAGCCTTGACATTTTGGCTGTCTAGCTCCAGAACCTGGCAATGATCAGTAAGACCCCCAACATCACCTTGGTTTTCTATGAGATATCAACAGGGTCTTTGCAGGAATTGATGGTCAGTACCTTGGTACAAAGCTTATCTGCTTGTTTGTAGTCTTTCAGCTTTAGCTTGCAGGCAGCATTGTTTAGGTTGCAAGTGATCTTCAGTTGCTTAGATTGCTTCTTCTCATCTTCACTGAATGAAGTATCATACTCAATAAACTTTGCAGCCTGAGATAAATATAAATTACCCATTGGTCAGTCAGGCACAAGAGAGAAAATCAACCAACCTTGCTGGTAGGTCAGTGATATTTACAGTTGTAAAAAGTAAAGGAAAAGAACAGACCTTCTCATAACGCTTAGAAGCTTTGGCATACTTGCCCGATTTGAACAATGCATTCCCCTCTTCTTTCTTCGCACCAGCAGCCTCAATCTTCTCTGTATTGTTCAAGTCCCATGACTCTTTATCCTACGTGTCAAGGAAAAAAAGGATGTTAAGACTGCACTCAGGGAATTGGACCAGAAAAGCAACAACGATATACTGCTTAAAAGATAAGCACACCTTCACAAATGATACAAGCTCGACTTCATAAATCACAGTGCTGTTAGACGGAACTACAGCAAGATCTTGCTTCGACTCGGTAGAACCAAACGCATATTCAGGAGGAATTGTTATAAGGGCGACCTCGCCCTTCTTCATGTTTAGCACAGCACGATCAAGACCATCAATAACCTCCTCTGGAAGCAGAGGATGAACCAAAAAGAGCATGTCATTCTTATTGTATCATAGAGTTACAAGTTCCGTGGATTTACCGTACTTCTTAATTGAAACATGCATAATTGCATATATAGAGGAAGAGAAAGGCACCTTCATCGGTCTTGAATTCAAATGGTGTTTCTTCATGACCTTTCTTTAAAAATACAGTGCCATCTTGAAGCTTTCCAGTTATTTTAACTGTCAACAATAATAAAAATATAATTTGATTATTAATTACAAGACAAAGTTGTTCATTAATGAGATAGCAGTAACTTACAGGAATACAAAGATGTTTGAACAATAACTGAGATGTTTTACCATACCTTGAACAACCGCACCCTCATTGGGACGCTCATATCCTTCACCCTCCTTAAGAACTTTCTTTAGGATTTTTTTATCATCCCCTATTTCTGTAACAGTCTTCCATGAAACCAATTCAAGGTCCACAAGAAGAGTGCAATTTGGTGGTACAGCACCTTCCTCGCCAGCTGCTGGCCTACCCTTCTCACCGAACCCATCTGTCATTGTAATTCTCAGAAACTTGTTAACCTTTTCGGGAAAAGAAATGCGAGCCATGAAAGAGTTTGAAATCAAAAGCAGCTTACATTGTGGCTTAACCGTAAGGAGCACCTTTTCTCCTTTTTTCATGGTTTTGACAGCTTTGGCCAGCGCAGGACAGAAGTAGCCTGACAACAGTTTTATTAGTTAGCAAGCAGTTCACCGAGCTCAGTAACAGGGCATGTACAAGGGAGAGAGGGGAAAGAGAATCACCATCTTTAACAGTAAATTCAACTCCCTCTGACTTTGACACAACAGTCCCGTCCTCAAGCCGAGCCTCATATTTTACTACAGAAATGCAAATAGTCAGCTACACAAATAACAAGCGCAATCCACATGGATACAAGATATGCGCTAGTTTTAGCTCAAAAAAAATTACCAAATACTTCATCAGGATCCTTTGGGTTCTCCCATTTATCTCCCTCCTTCAGTATCTTCTTGAATAAGCCGCCATCTTTGCAAATGTCCTTCACACTGGTCCAAGAAAGCAGCTCAACATCGAACTGCAAGGTGGCATTGGGTGGAATAGTTGGAGGTGAACCAGATTCACCATAAGCCAATTCAGGAGGAATAGTGAAAACAGCATTCTCCCCTTTCTTCATGGTTTTGATTCCTTGGTCCCAACCCTTTATTACTTGACCTGGCATACAGAAAATACCGAGGAGTAAGAATCAAACAAACGCTATGATGTACAGACTGATCAATTGCAGATGAACATAAACTACTCAAATGAGTCAAATCTCATCAACCTGTCTGTCATATCAGGTGCAGTGGCGAGCAGAAAATGAAACAGTATCGCTCTCCAAACTAGCATCTCCCAATCATGTAATGTACTCATTCAGTCCAATTTAACATTAACAAAATCGAGGAATAGTGTAGGTTACATGGACCTATGCCTAGCAAATAACTTGCTCCTCTGAAGTTTTGAGGAGAGGCATAACTGAAGAATATAAAGTATATGAAACTGTAAACAATATATAGATGGATAGCAAAATAAGCAAGTGCTGCAACCATGTTTCAAATCTAGCAGGAATTGGTAAGTGGAGCTCGGGTCATAATCGCACGATATAATACGAGACAGCTGTATCAAAAAATGAACATGGAGACAGAAGACATTGAAAGAAAAAAAGAAACGCACCTTGTCCCAATTTGAACTTGAAGGGTGTCCCGCGGTCACGGCTCGAATCGAACTTTGTTCCATCAAGAAGAGTACCCGTGTAATGCACTGAAACAACAACGAAAAAAGAGCATGTCATTGTCAGCACAAATTACTTATCATGATCTTCCGCAACAAGGCAAAGCCATCTAGATCATCTGGTACTACCGTACCAGCAGAACACAATCAATTCCCTAAAACCCCAATAGATCGAACATACAGCAGCAGCAACATTGTTGGTGACAGCACTTATCTTCCCACTTTGACTCATCTCTCCGTGTCTCAATCTCTCAATCAGTTCAAGTCTCACGGCTATATTTCCAAACCAGTAGAACTCACAATGTTGCAATCGAGTAGGAAGGAAAACCGGACTGCGCTTAAACGCATCAAAAACCCTGAACTAGCCTAATGTCCCGGAAGGGATTCGAGCTCGAAATGGCAGCATAGGAGAACCAAACGACGAAACTCCTCCCAAATCCACCCCCACAAACTCCGCATCCCACGTCGCATGGGCCGGATCAAGCCGCGGCGCATCGATCGCTGCGCACGGACATGAGAGGAGGCGGGAGCGCGCGGTTACCTTCGACCTCGTCGCCGACCTCGGGGGTCTCCCACCCCTCGCCCTCCTTGAGCAGCTTCTTCTTGAGGCCCTGCTTCCCGACCTCCTTCTCCTCGCCGACCTTCAGCACCGGCCCGTCGCCGCCCATGCCCATCAGGTCGTCGCCGCCGTCCATCATCATCTCGTCGCCCGCCGGGGTGTCGAAGTCCTCGTCCATGGCGCGGGGCGGCCGGTGGGGATCTGCCTGCGGCTAGGGTTTCGAGACGAGCTCACTAGGGATTGGGCTTCGGAAGGTTCGAGAGGGAGCACGAGGGCGGAATGATGAGGCCGACGGGAGGGGCAGGGTTTAAAGAGTGAGGAGGTGAGAGGACCAAGCATGCTTCTAGACTGTTCCATGGAAAGTAAAAAGTTTGACGGTCCAGATGCCTGTAGAAGAAATTTTTTGGATTTTTATATATTTTTTTTAAATAGAGGATGGATTTTTCCTCTATATGCTCCAACAACATTCTCTATTCCATTCCCTAAAATAGAGATTTTCTCTCCATTCCGGTTCTCTGGCTCTCTCCAACAGAAATTCCTAAATTTAATCCCCTATAGTCTCATATACATGCTTCCTTTAAAATAAAATCAAAATCTATCCCTATATTTCTCGCATCTCCAACAGCGTTCCCTATATGGAGAATTGTATAGGGGATGGAAAGAGAACCCCTACATATAAGGGAATAAGAGAAAATCTCTATTTTAGAAAACAGAATAAGGAATGCTGTTGGAGCACAGAGGGGAAGAATCTGTCCCCTATTTTGAAGTAGAGGGTGTTTTAGGGATGCCTGTTGGAGACAGTCTCTTTCCTTCTTCTATACGATTCTCCACATAGGGAACGCGGTCGAAGATGGGAGAAATATGGGGAGAGATTTTTTTTAAAGAAAGCCTGTCTATGAGGCTATAGAGGTGTTGGGACGCTCTAACCCCTATCTAGCCATCTCTAACTGAAATCAACCAACTCTCACTTAAATCACTTAAATCATGCATAGACGTGTCATCATGCATTCATACTGCCATATATTCAAATGGAAGCCTAGCCTTCCTGAGTTCTTGTATATCCGTGACCATTCTTCCATTGATCTCTTGTGCTACGGTTTTGATGAATTTTTTCAAAAATCGTTGTGACGATTTCGACTGTTCTTGCATCACACGGAGGCGAATTGGGCATGTTTCTGGTGGATCGAAATACTGTGATATGCGATTTGAGTCATCAAAATGCATTGCTAGATGTTCTTTAGCTCATCAATTCTCACGGATTTCATGAGAGAATCAGAAGCCCCATGTAACACCCCAACCCATTCGGGCTTGGAATATTACTAACTTTACAAAAAATTACGAATTTCGACAACATTTCCCTATAAATTCCTCTAATTCACACAACAATTATCAACCAAATGCTCAATTATTATCCATCAGCCACAAGCACATAATTAACGATAACACAAATCCCATTCATAGGTCCATCTCAACCCAACTGGAGCCAACATCAAGTATCAACAACGGTGACGACGATAAACAAAGAATAAACCAATTATCCAACAAACAAATTAAACATCAATCTCCACATAAGACAAAAATAATGAATGGTCCCCTAAATAGCTAGTAAAAGCGAGTATTACATTTCTATTAGCAGTTGCAGATGTTGCAGTTGCTAATATAATAGCAAGACTTCATGTTCAAGCAGTACAAGCTCGTACAAATGTACAATACTCCGTTTCACCGAACAGCCTGCAACATGATTTGAGAAAGCAAATCCACAGTTCCGCATTCGCTGAATTTTGTTTTGAGACAATACATAGGTGATGATCATATGGACTCTCTAAATTCTCTGAATACCATTAAGATTTGAGCCTGTCTTTGTAGGCGCTGCTGGTCTCGTCCAGGAAAATGCAGCCATCGGTTAAGGATGAATTGTTGAAATTTAAACATGAGAAGCTTTGATCCTGACTAAAGTCTGCACTAAAAATTAAGCCACAACTATCCAAATAATTACAGAGAATTGCAGATCTGTGCCAAAAATATCTGACATGATTCTGCGAAAAGAACTTCAAAGATATATAACAAACCTCAATTCCAGCCAAAAACTTCAAAGATATAACAAACCTCAACGTTACATGACTAGCGAAAAAAGGACAAAGTTCAGCCTTATTTGTGCTCTCACAGCGGGTGCAAGTGCTATCGATTTCAGTCAGTTTCTAATCTTTCAATGTACTTATCATAGAATTTGCCTGCTTTCTCAAGCTCACCAAGCTCGGTATAGCAGTCTGCTATTGCTCCGTACGCTTCAGTGACACCTGAATCCTCTCCAGTCATCTTGGAGATGTTGAGCACCATGGAGTGATACTTTATTGCCTCCTTGTACTTTCCTTGTCTTTGCAACGATGCTCCTGAAAAAATGCAAAGCAACCCTGTTACTTGGGATTGGTAAAAAAGGAATATCAGAATTATCTGTTAGCACTTAACAGTGACAGTGATGATTTCTAACACCTTGCCACCACATTTATTCGATATCAATTTGCTACTAAACAAGTCAAAATTCAGAATTTAGACAAAACTTAATGAGAACAGGGGCCTGTTAGGCTCCAAAGAGAATGAAAGTGCATTCATTTTCAATTTGCAAATGTGCATGCAAGTAAACCGTGAACAAAATTTATGTCAAACAAAGAGAAAAAACCTAATCCTCGTGCCGCCTTCTTCTCCTCAAGATGATCACCCAAGGATTGTGCAAGATCAAGAGCTGCCTTAAACTCAGGAAATGCCTTGTCAGGGGCTTGGTTTCTCAAGTAGTTCTTCCCAGTCCTCAGATATGCAATTAGGCGCGCTTTCTGAGGATCAACGATGACTTCTGATTCTAGTATCTTGCCACCAACTGGTGCATAACTCAAGGCAGGAGCATAAGATTCAATTTTGGCTTGTCTTCTCAGTGCAGCATTTATCTGACGGAGCTGATCATTCAGCCGTTTAAGCTCTCCTCTCCTTTGCCTTGCTAGGAGCCCTACAGGATTGCTGGATTGTTCAAAATAAAGTAGGAATTGTAGCATAATTACAAGAGGGGAAGCCATACATATTACAAAACATGCAGAGAAATCAATTTAAACAGAATAAATAGTAACAAATACTACCCAAGTCATTATTTAATATATAAGATGGCCATCGGAAAATTAACAGAAATAGTTGCAGAGGAGAAAGATACCTGCATCATGCCCGAATAGCCTAAAAGAATTCAGTTCTTTCAGACAAGATATTTGGAGCATGTTTATTTCAGCTTAAGCTTAGGCTTAACCGTTAAGCCTAAGCCAATTGAAAAGCTAAGCGCTTGATCTTTTCAAGTCTAGTTTTCTTTCCATTACATAACCATCTGTAAAGCTCTTAAAAATTATATAAACGATTAAACGAAGTGGATTAGATTTGGAACCTCTTGAAATACAACTTTAAAATTCAGTTCAACCAGCTTATTCATTCAGAATCAGTTTATAATTTTTCACATTATAAATAGCAAGACAGGATATTTGAAAATGATTGTGATGCTAATAGAACTGTTCGTTATGGCATGTTACATCTCAGTAAGGGAGCAGTGAGTTTAGTTAAATTCATAGTCTGGTAAATAAGTAAATGACCTAAATATGTTTCTAATTTGTTTAAAAAAAATCATTGCCAGCTAAGCAAAACAAGAACGTGAGTGGTTAGTCGATAAAGATTTCCTTTATAATTCCACAGACTACATCTTCTTCTTCTTCTTTTCTAAAGACAAAGCAGACTTCCCAACATTTATGCACACCGCTTAAATTATTGTGCTGAAATTGCAGCAATTAAAGTTCGGTGTTTCTAATATATATGGTCACACAAAATGCTGATGAAATGTTAGGGAACACACACACACACACACACATGAATATATATATGAATGAATGAATACAATTGATCATGTATTATTTGGCCAAAAATTTGTTCAGGGCAAATGTGATAAGCTTACCCCCAACAGTAGCACCAATCATAGCTATCGCGAAAAGCAAAGGCATGTTAGGAAGAGAGTACTCCGGCTCACAAGGCTCTGCAATTGCAAGACAACTGGGCGGTAGAACGAGCATGGAAGTGCTACTGAGCAGACATGCTCTTCCGAAAGCACAAGACATAGCTTTCTCCAAAGAAGAAGCGAGCTGGGTGACGCTACAGCTCAGGGGCGAACGAACCGGGTGAGCGCGAGGCGGCACGCGCACCGGCTCCGTCCGCCGCCGCCGCGGCGCCCCCACTGCTAATGGCGCCGCCGGCGAGGCTCCTCCGAGGGCGCAGCACCAGCTGGCCGACATGGAAGCCGAGAGGAGCGCTGGGGGACGGCTGGAGCAGACGAGCGGGGAACATGAACCCCGGCTGGAGCAGATAAGGCATCAGGGATAGGGATGACCCAGACTGGCACCGGAACTGGACCGCGGGATCCAGAAAAGTACATGGGTTTTTGCCTTTTGGGTCGACCCAAAAACATTTTTGTGGGTTTAGGGTCGGACCGAGTGGCCCTATGGGCTATGGGTCGGACCATTTCACTGAAAGCTTAAGCTTCGGACAAACTAGAAAGCTTAAAAAATTCACAAAAGCGTAATCAAATTGAAAGAGTAAAAATATATCATCGGACTGCGCTTAAACGCATCAAAAACCCTGAACTAGCCTAATGTCCCGGAAGGGATTCGAGCTCGAAATGGCAGGAGAACCAAACGACGAAACTCCTCCCAAATCCACCCCCACAAACTCCGCATCCCACGTCGCATGGGCCGGATCAAGCCGCGGCGCATCGATCGTTGCGTACGGACAGGAGAGGAGGCGGGAGCGCGCGGTTACCTTCGACCTCGGGGGTCTCCCACCCTTCGCCCTCCTTGAGCAGCTTCTTCTTGAGGCCCTGCTTCCCGACCTCCTTCTCCCCGCCGACCTTCAGCGCCGGCCAGTCATCGCCCATCCCCATCAGGTCGTCGCGGCCTTCAATCATCATCTCGTCGCCCGCCGGGATGTCGAAGTCCTCATCCATGGCGGGGGGCGGCGGGAGATTTAATTTTTTGCTCCCCAATTGAGAGGGCAAATATTTCATGCCCCTCAATTGGGTCCTCCTTTATTATTTGCCACCGTTAGAGCATCCCCAGCAGGGGAGCAATATCGGCCGCTGTCGCTACAGTAATGGGATTTTTACCCGCGCAGTGCGCTCTGCTTCTCACTGCTGCTGCATTCCCTCCTGCTGCATTTGAAAGTTTTTGAAGTAGCGGCCGGTATTACTCCCCTGCTGGGGATGCTCTTACATCGAATTCTTTTATTTCTTGCCCCTCCATCCCTTTTAATGTCTTAAAAAATCATAAAAAACTCAAAACAATATTTAAAATTCTAAAGATCATAAAAAATCCGAAAAATAATAAAAAACCAAAAAATTTAAAAAATCAGAAACATCTTTAAAAATTCAGAATAATCTAAAAAATACAAAAAAAATAAAAAGTCCGAAAATTCATTAAAAAAAGGAGAAAAATCATAAAAAAACTTAAGAAAATCAGAAGCCTTTTGTAACCCTTGCTATACAGTAAAATTTAAATTTGTAACTTATGATTCTTTAAATTTTATTGTTGTGTAATGGTTACAAATAATTTTTGAGTTTCTTAAGATTTTTATTTTTATGATTTTCCTAAGTTATTTTAAATTTTTCCTATTTTTTTTAATGAATTTTTGGTTTTTAGGTTCTTCTGATTTTTTTAAAGATTTATAATTTTTATAATTTTTTTCAGATTTTTCCAGATTTTTTAGAATTTTTAAAGGTTGTTTTGAATTTTTTATGATTTTTTAAGACATTAAAGGGATGGAGTGGCAAGTAATAAAAGAATTCGGTGTACTAGTGCCAAATAATAAAGGAGAACCCAATTGAGGGGCATGAAGTATTTGCCCCCTCAATTGGGGGGTAAAAAATGAAATCTCCCTCGAGAGGGAGCACGAGGGGGGGATGATGAGGGCGACGGGAGGGGCAGGGTTTAAAGAGCGAGGAGGTGAGAGGACCAAGCATGCTTCTAGACTGTTCCATGGAAAATAAAAAAGTTTGACGGTCCAGATGCCTATAGAAGAAAATTTTTGGTTTTTTATATTCATTTTGTTTTTTTAAATAGGGGACGTATTCTTCCCCTATGTGTTACAACAACATTTTTGATTCCGTTCCGAAAAATAGAGATTTTCTCTCCATTCCATTATACGTAGGGTTTTTTCCTTCCCCTATATGATTCTCCATATAGAGAAGGCTGTTGGAGATGAGAGAAATATATAGAGAGATTTTTTTTAAAGGAATCCTGTATATGAGAGCATCCCCATCTCACCCCTCAAAAAGGCCTCTACATCAAAAAATTTCAAATGCAGCAGGAGGGAATTTGATCCCTGTGAGTAGCAGTCTGCACTGTAGCGATTACTGTAGTGATGCAGGGGAATTTGATGCCTCTGCTGGGGAATTATTTTTTTATAATATTAGACCTCTTTTCAAAGGCTCTCAAATTTGCTACAGTATTACGCCAATGCAACGATATGCTGAAAAGAACAGGGCCTAAATCATGCATAAACGTGTCATCATGCATTCATACTGCCATATATTCAAATGGAAGCCTAGCCTTCCTGAGTTCTTGTATATCCGTGACCATTCTTCCATTGATCTCTTGCGCTACGGTTTTGACGAATTTTTTTCAAAAACTGTTGTGACGATTTCGGCTGTTCTTGCATCACACGGAGGCGAATTGGGCATGTTTCTGGTGGATCGAAATATTGTGATCTGCCATTTGAGTCATCAAAATGCACTGCTAGATGTTCTTTAGCTCGTCGATTCTCACGGGTTTTATGAGAGAATCAGAAGCCCCATTGATGATATACTTCATCATTGTAATTGTTGATTGTATCTCCACTTGAAGATTGATTATACAAATGTCACTTTCATGAGTAGTTGCCTATTGTTAAAAAAAATTAAAAATCAGCTGAATAAGGGAAAATTGGCGCGGCAATGTTGCAAAATCATAAGGCCACACAGGCCACAGCTCTTAATCCTTGTAACCTAAATTTGAGAGAGCATTATTGTTAACTGCATCATATGCTTATATTCAACTAAATATCTATCTAGGTTCAGACATGCATTTTACACTTGCACAACTTTTCAAAATTAATAAAACTAGAGATATATACTTCCATACATATGATTGATCTACATGTACATGTTTTAGAACAAATGGACAATTTATCACTAGCTGGGAACATTTGCAGGTGTCCGCCCACCGTCGCCATCGAGCTAGCATGTTGACCAGATAGTATATTCTGCTCGCCGGTATGTCCATGTCATGGATAAAACCTACTCAGGAGACAGTGGTTTGTGACCCAGCTTGCAAGCATACAGCCACCATACAACCGGCTGCTTTGGCCACATGACATTCAAAGAATATACGTTCATTCAGTTTCGATCCAGTTTGATGCACTGTGATGATGCCAGAAGATTGTATAGTCAAATTAAGTAATTAGAACACCCTAAGGTAAAACCAATTCTGCATGGTGGAAGCTTATTTTTTACAACTGCACTGTACCGGTAGGTGCCAAATGCAGATCGCAGAAGAGTGGAGTATTGAATGTTCATCCAGGCCAGGCCCATATGGAACACTGCAAACAAGAGGAAACATCGTAAAGCAACCCTAGCTTTGCAAAACCAACACAAAAAATTGCAAAAGACGACTAATCATCATATGATGCAGTGCATTGATTCCCAGGGGGCATCTCATATGTTCAGCCTCAAAGAAGAATGCTAGTAATGAGATGCACCAGATAGAGATACATGAGTCAATTGAAATATACGCCAAACTATCTAAAAATCAATGGCATGTTTGTGAATGATTAATCAAACGCGTCCAATCTGTTCTGATTTGAAACACTTTAAGCTGCTAATTTCTTTTGGTGGTGTTTTATGAATGTTCACCATGTAAAAAAGGCAAAGCACTATAAAAACTGTCGTTGGCCGAGCCACACAACAATTTTTTGAGGCCACGAAGCAGCTCCTCAGAAATTTGTTGTCTGGCTCGGGCCAACGACAAAAACAATTGAGAGAAAACAAAAACACATAACAAATGTCAAGTTTCTCCTTCATTAAAGTTTTTTTGCCCCAAATCAATGCCAGTTCTTTTAACAAGAACACTTGTGTACCATAACCTTACAGTTCACAAAGATAAATGATTTGCTTTAAAGGTTCAGCAATCAACACTATTTCTAACATGCTCAATCTAATCTACTAAAGATGCAAAATACAAGACCTGTTTTTTCAACCGATTAATGTGGAAATTGAACCCTTTTTCCATAAGTTTCCTGCATTCAAATATGCCATAATAAAGAATCAACATAATCACGCAGCCATCGCAGTCTCTTTCTGTCAACATTGTCATCTCGATTTTTTGTGTTCTCCTATATGTGCAGGATATCTGATTACAATTTTATTTAACTAGATGATTGAAGTATCAGAAGTGGTGATTTGATTATTCTGGGTGAAATTAAGATTTCCTGAGGAAATAAAATTATCAAAAACACAGAACCTACAAATAAGTTAAAGTATGGAACACTATAATTTAACGAGTCATCACACTATTGGTAAAAAGAATCGACGGTTTCAAGTTCAACACTAAAAAAGAGGACTATATAATTAAACAAGGAAGGTCTTGCGTCCCATGTTTATCCCACATAGATTTCCAAGGAGCATAAAGTTGGTGTTCAATTGAAAATCATATTATGCACCTGCTCTACACAATGGAAAGTGGAATATCCATGGGATATGAGAATTTCAAAAATCACAATGCAGACAACCACAAAAACTATATTTTTCTCAACTTACAGCATACTCCACCACTACTCACCTTGCTAAGCCTCACTGCACAGCTTTTAGAACATGATCTGACACTATTGGTAATATTAGTTGCTGATCAATCCTATCTCCTCTTTGACATCCCAAAACAAATCAAATAGCTTGGCAAGCATATTCAACACAGCTCAACAACATAGAATTGGCTCATGGCAAGAAGTACAATTAAAAGAAGAAAACAATATAAGTGCCCCAATCCTACCTGAAAAATCTAGCAGCGCTGCCAAGGAATTCTTCCTGATCCATTCAATTTCCTTTCAGCGACATCTCAAGCTTCTCCATTCTCCGGGCTAGGTCGTGTTTCCCACAATGGCGCAGCCCATCAACTACGACATTAAAGGTTGGAGCCCGTGGAGTGAAGCCAGCCTCACTCATCTCAACAAGGTAGTTTGCAGCCTCTACGAACCGGCCACCCCTCACACACATTTTGACAAGCATCACATACACCGGCCGATTTGGTGGGTGCCCCTTAGCCTTCATATCACCAAAAAATGAGAAAGCATCGGCGAAGCGACCTGCCTTACAGAGCGCCTTGATGATCGCTGCGTAGAGGCTTGGAAATGGCCGGTGGCCATCCTCAAGAGCTGCATAGAACAACCTGAATGCCTCCTCAATTCGGCCAGCCTTGGCCACTGCAGGCAGCATCACCTTGTACGTTGAGATGTCCGGGCACAGGCCACGGCTGGAAGCATCGGCGAGAAGAGCCACGGCGAAGTCGACGTCCCCAGCACCGCAGAGAGCTTCGGCGAGCGAGTTGAATGTGGCCACGTCGGGGAGGATGCCCTCCTTGGTCATGCGGAGGGCGAAGGCCTTGGCCTCCTCCAGGCGCCCAGCGCGCACGAGCCCGTCGACGAGGAGGTCCCGGCCGCGCACCGGCGGGCGGAACCCGCGGCTCGCCATGTCGTCGAGGAACGCCTGCGCCTCCCGGAGCTTCCCCTCCGCGCACCACGCGTCGACGAGGGTGCTGAACGTGGCGCGGTCGGGGGCCACGCCCTTGCGCGCCATGCGGCGGAGCAGCTTGTAGGCGCCGGCGAAGTTGCCGTTGGCGCAGAGCGCGTCGAGGAGGGCGTTGTACACCTGGGTGGTCTGCGGGCAGCCGAAGCGGGGGAGGCGGTTGAACACCTCGACGGCCTGGTCGGGGAGGCGGGCGTGGCCGTAGGAGGAGATCACCGCGGAGAAGGTGGGCGGCGAGAGGGGGAGGCCGAGCGCGCGCATGTCGGAGGCGAGAGTCCAGAGGTGGGAGTAGAGCCGCGCGCGCGCGAGCGGGAGGATCAGCGCGTCGAAGTGCTCGGCGGACGGGGAGAAGGCGGGCTTCGCGCGGAGCCACGCAAGGAAGCGCGCGGCGTGGAGCGGCTGGGCGGTGGCGGCGGCGCGGATGACGCGGAGCGCGAGGTCCGGCGGGAAGGGGGACGGCAGGCGGACGCGGTTCAGCGTGCGCTCCAGGTAGAAATCTCGCCGCACGATGGTGGAGAGGTGGTGAACCGCCGCGAAATAGGCGTCCTTGGAGGTCGGGTGCTGCAACACCGAGGGGTCGGGTAGCGTGGCGAGGCCGCGCCGGCCGCCGAGGCGGCACAGGACGGCGGCGGCGGAGGCGGCGCCGCCAGTCGCCGGCATGGCTGCGGCCACACCGCGACCCAGGATTGTCCAAAAAGAGTAGGCCACGCCACCACTCTGTCTCATGGGCCTTTTATCTCTTAGTTTTCATGGTGGGCTAACTCTCTAGGCCCATTAGGCCCACATTGCTAGGGTTCGTGGAGGGTATAAAAGCCGCCCCCATTCCATCCCACCCCTCCTGCTCGGCCGCCGCGCGCCGCTCTTCCTCCTCCTCCCTCAGCGTTAGGGTTAGGTCCGCGAGCTTCCGAAGGTAACCACCTCGTCGCAGAGTTTACCTTGATTTGGTCTTGTTGATCCGGTTCGAGCACCCGTTTGCTGATTTTCTGCGGCAGATCAGAAGAGATGGCGGTGCCGCTGCTGACGAAGAAGATCGTGAAGAAGCGGGTCAAGCATTTCAAGAGGCCCCAGAGCGACCGCTACAAGTGCGTCAAGGTAACAGCTCCTCCAGAAACTTCGTTCTCGCTTGCCTGTTGATTTGTCCAGGTAGTTTGGTCTAGGTTGCGATTGTTACGCGTCGTTGTTTCATAATCTTGCGCTGGGTTACCTTGGTATAGTGGAGTGATGTGTAGTGCTATGGATGTCTGTTTCTTAGGTGATTTATGCCACTGTGGTTTGTTAAATTGTAACTGTAAAATGGAAGAATTATGGGCGTTATTGGTACCGACGACATGGCTTACAATCATTTAAAATTGGTGCTTTTGCAGGGAAAGTTGACACCTAGATATGGAAAATGGTTGTTTCGAATAGAAATTAGAACAATGCGTGAAAATATAGCTTAATAGTACTGCATTGTTGGATCAAACTTGCCCACTCGCCATGACAATGAACATTTTCATGAACCTTAGTGGTCAAGTTATGTTTAAGTAAAAGGTCTGAATAAGAAAACATTTTATTAATTGAACATTGGGGTGAAAGGAAGGTGGTCGGCACTTGCATTTGTACATTTTGTTAATTGAACATTGGGGTAAAACCTCTTCTATGGCACTTCATGCGATAAAATTGTGTGGGCTTCACTTTATTCTGAGGGTGAATGCTTGCATTTACCTCTCCCAATGCTGTTATCCAAAGAACACATAAGAAAAGCGTCTTTTTGGCATGATCAAATACTTCTTGTTTGATTTGATTCTTTTAGTAATAGGTTTCTTTTTTCAGCGTTGCCCTATGCTGATTTTAATTGAGTATAGGCATTATAGTATTCTTTCATTTTATTTTCTTTTACTCTTTTTGGGTGATGTGGCCTTCACAGCGAGTGAAATGTTTCAAGGTTAGAGTTTGCCATTATGGTCAATGTTTGTCAATATCTTAAATTTCCCATTGACAGCATGGTGTATCATTTGCTAAATTTACTGTACATGACACTTTGTTAGAAAATGAATATCTACCTGCTTGCAGTTGTACCTATGTTTGTGACGTACATAGAATGATGCATGGTAGAAGCTTCCTTTATTTCATTTTTGAAATGCTGAAGCTTGTCTTTTTGAGCTATGCTTGTCTTATGCTTAAACTGATCAATTTTTCACTTTTCTTTGTTTTATAGGCAAGCTGGCGCAGGCCAAAGGGTATTGATTCCCGTGTCAGGAGAAAGTTCAAGGGATGCACCTTGATGCCCAACATTGGTTATGGTTCTGACAAGAAGACCAGGCATTATCTTCCCAACAAATTTAAGAAGTTTGTAGTCCACAATGTCTCTGATCTGGAGTTGCTTATGATGCACAACAGGTATCAAGTTAAATTGCTCCGTTTCACTCTTATAAATCATGCGCACGTTAAATGACTGCCTTTTCACTCGAGTCATGCTAATGGCTAGAGTTAATTGTGGTTACACCTCGTTTTTTGCAAACAGGACATATTGTGCCGAGATTGCCCACAACGTCTCTACAAAGAAGCGCAAGGAGATTGTTGAGCGTGCTTCGCAGCTTGATATTGTGGTGACGAACAGGCTTGCTAGGCTTCGCAGCCAGGAAGACGAGTGAAAAGCCTGTCGGTCTCTTGTTTTGGTCGCTGTCTGTAGGAAACTGCCCCTGCTTTCGGTCGTTATCTCCCGTGTTAGTTTGCTTATATGATCACCGTGTAACGAGATGCGCAGCTATAATTTTGTTATTGTGCCCTGGATTATCTTGATCACTGTCGCGCTTGTATTGCTATGCCATTTTAAACGAGAAACTTGAGCTTCTAATGAGAATTGTCTTTTCTTGGAGCTTTCTTTAAGGTCCAACTAAACGAACTTTGGCTTGTTTAACGCTCGTAATTCAATCTTTTTTTCTTATGAAACAATTCAGCCATTTTAGCCGAGCAAAAAGAAATGTCTCCATGTGCCTTCACGCAGTACCTCCTGGCATGTATGGTTTGAGTATCCACATTGCGAGTTTTTTCAAACTATTTTTTGTAGTTAATGAAAATTTTTGTCCCACTTTTTGTTAGTTCTATGTAAATCTTGTTCTGCTTTATAACTCACGCATAGGATTCATATAAAAAGAGATCTTAGTCAAACTTACCAAACATAAGCTGGACATGACTGTTGTGAAACGACGTATTTGTGGGCAAATTCGTAATTAGTTGCTAATGGTGGTTACCCATTCATTCTCTATATAAAGGGGCTATGCCCATTGTAATAATAACTGAATCATTCAATAAAGAATCACTCCCTCTCAATTCTCTCTCGTCTCACTCACTGTGCTAATAGAATACAATACGTTATCAGCACTTTGCCTCTACGGTGAAAAACGTGTGAATTCACACGAGACGGAGAAGGAAGAGAAGGGGAAAGCAACCGCTCGTTGCAACAAGGCATGGCGGACGACGGTGGACAGCATGGAGATGGCTGGCCTCGGGCCGTTTTCACGCTACGCAGCCACAGTCGGGGCGGCGACCTCGGCGTACGGCTAAGGGACCCAGACGCTCGGGCTCCTTGATGTGTCAGCGGTGGTTACCATTGTCGATGACAGGACCGGGACCTTGGGGACGACGGCGACGCATGGCCATCGTGACCTTGCCTGCGAGGCCGTCACGGCACAGTGGTGCCTCGATCCAGCCCGGAGATGGCGGATCCTCGGCTTGGCCTCAACCTCCATCCAGGGCGACGACAGCGCGGCCACACCACGGCATGAGGGCGACAGGTCCCGGCGTGGACCTCCTCGACGCGGTGGCGGCGACCTTCGACGTGGCGGCTGACCGGGCTCGGCGCGGTCGGACTCGGGGCAGAGGGCGAAGGCGGCCCCCGGCGCGGGGCCCCCAAGGCGCAACGGCGGCGTTGGGCCTTCGGCGCGGGGCTCCCAGGAGGAGCGGCGGCGACGGCGTCACCCGGCGCAGGCCATCGGCGGCGCGGCGTCGGGCCCTCCGCGCGGGACTCCACGGCGCGGCGGCGAACTTCGGCATCGGGCTCCAAGGAGCAGCGCCATGGGCCCCCTCCCTCGGGTCCGCACCACATGAGGCAGCGGCGCCCCGCGCGGCTGGCCTCGGACCGGAGGCGGCGCACGACGCGACCGGCCTCGGACGGAGGAGGCGCACTCTACCCCAACCGCCACGAGGTGGCTGCGTCCATCACCGGCGCGAGCCGCGGGGTGGCGGCGGCCCGGCAACACGGACGAAGGCGGCAGCTCCGGCGAGCCCATCCTCTACGAGGGGCAGCGGCCATGGGGCTGGGGATGGAACCGTAGCCTCCCCCGGTGGTTGAAAGAAATGGGCCAAGGGCCCAACCGGCTAGGGATACAAAAATTCTAAAAATTGCACAAAGGCCCTCCGAGAATAGAAGAATTACAGATCAGCCCGGCTGATAAGAAAAGGGGTTGAATTTTAAAGAAATGTTTGCATATGAGCCCTCGGGGTTTTCTGAAAGTTTGCAAATATATTCAATTCAGCATATCAATGTTGTAAATTGATGTTTTACTGCATATATTGCGATTTTACCCCTAAATATTGACAATCGCAATGTTAATGTGTTTAAATGCAGTTATTTACATTTTGGGGTTATTATTTCTGAATTTAATTTAATTTTCTAGCATTTATTTTTCGTATGATGTAGTTGACGATTACCTTAAGTGCTAAGATTAGCACAAGGCATGGGTCCTATGGCATATCTATGTCCATAGTGAGAGTATCTCGCCCATTGCTACAAGGTCTACGTCACTTTATTATATTCTGCATTGTTTATGATTTAAGTT